>JANFAE010000409.1:0-96191 GCA_024613145.1 Pisolithus marmoratus
ATTTTGCTTGTCAAGTTTGGGGGTTCATAGCCATGGCATCACCAGGGGGGGCAGAAATGGACCACTCAAATGAGGATGTAAGGGGCCCAGTTGAAGGGGGTATTGGATGAGTTCATAGTATAATGTGGGGGAGCATTCCCTGATGATGACCATGGAATCTTCCAGGCAGATTCCACATGTGATCCACCTAAGAGCACTGTGGTCATTGCAGACTGTGAGGGAACAGTACAGAGGATATGCATGTCAATACACTGGATGAGTTGCATGCTTCATTGTAACTCTTGATTGACTCAACAGTGTCTATATGATACAGAGAGGCAACCTACATGGAACACATATAAAAAAAAAACCATCAATATGGAGTGCAAGATGCAAAGGAAAACAATGGCAATGCATGCTAGGTGTATGTTGCAGCACCTGTGTCCCTCGGTTCAGCTTAGAAAAGCTACAAGATGAGTCAAACTAGCACATATGCACAGAAAGCATGAGACTTGCTCTGCAAAAGTATCTTCATTAACTGCATGGACTTGGCATTTGCAGTAGCATCGTGGCATGCATGTGGAACTTGCAGGAGTGCAAAGGAGTTTCATCATATGAATTTTCTGTGGTAGGGCAGAAGTTAAATACCCAGAAGTCTTGGCTGTGTTGAGCAGAGAGGAAGCATTGCATGTCAGCTTGATGGTTGTGGTAGATACTTTCCAGTCCAGTCACCAGAAAACCCATGACAATGATTTGGTTCATCACATAGAATAAATCTGAGCAATATGCTCAAAACTGTATGCTGGTGATGGCAAGCAGGCTGGGGCTTACTGAGATCTGTTCTGAGTTCATCATCTTTAAGGTGAGCTTTACTGCCAGAGAATAGCAGTCAGACAGAAATTTGATTGCAATGCAAAGGGCAAATGCACTCAAGAGTGCCATGATGGTCCACAAGTGTGTTGATAGATAGCCTTATGTGATGACACAATAAAGTTTAAGCAAACTCACCAAGCACTTGGGGCTGGACTGGTTGGCTATGAGCAGGTAATCTATGGGATTTGAGTGTGATGGCAGCCCAGGTGAAAAGTGGAAACTCACTTTCATGACATGCAGTCTTAACTTTTGCTTTCATGGTGGTGATGCATGACATGTATAGTTGATTTCATATGAATCCCACCCAAATATGAGATTTTCGATATGAACTCATCACATTTGTAACAAATCATTCTCTAGAGAGGTACAAAGGTATATATGGGTGTAGGATTTTCTACAAAAAATGCAATTACAATTCCATAATAATTGAACTAATCTTAAATGTGAGGGAATACTCCAGCCCAAACATCAGAATTCAAGTCATCATTGGTATCAGCTTGCATAGCAGGACCAAGTCCATCTGCGAGTGAAGAGATCACACATGTCAGTGCTTGCTCCTCCTGTGGCTTCTCCCAGACTCTAGTATGGCAGAATGGACAGGTGTAAGAAAGTCCAACATAGGCCACCCCTGCAACATAAAACTCCTCCAGTGTTTGAGCAGTATATGGCAGATCTCTTTGAGGCTTGAGGTGGGCCAGGAGAGGGGTATTTTCCAGGTCTTTGCAGAGGCACTTGTTAAACCACTGCTGGAGACATTTTAGACAGAACATGTGCATGCATTCTTGGATTCTGCAGAATAAGAATCAATACTCATCATGCAATGAGTGATGTTGACATACAAGTAGGGGTGGGTGCATGGGTCTCTGCACATGCCACATGTGATTGACTCCTCCCAGGTCCTACAAAGCTAGAAGTGATGTGAACTGAGCATCAAAGTCAAATGGAAGTGTGTATCACTTACAGTATCACAGAGTGTTTGCAATCTGGTCACCTCTGAGGAATAATGTGTGGCCATTTCTTTCAGTTGCTCTGCCTCAAGTACCATTTTGTCACACTCCTAAAATATGACCATTCATTGAGATCAGCAGACATTGCAAGATATACCTAAGGCCTACTTTACAGGATGTTGCTATTTCATTAGCCAGAAACTCTACAAGATTGGCAATTTGCTGGATGGGATCAACCGATGACACAAAATGACATTGAGGGATACTACTTACATTGTTGGTGGTCTTTATTTTGCACTCAAGAGGGTAAGACTGTGGTGGTGTTGTTGGGGCAGAAGGCAAAGATGGGGGTGTTGCAGAAATGAATGAAAGACTAGATGTGGATGAAATTGATGCAAAATGAATGCATTTCGAGGTTGGGTGAGTAGCTCGAGGAGCTGGAAGTGAAGATTGAGAGACACATGGTGATGGCATAGATAATTGTGTATGAAGGTTGTATCTGTGGCTACTGTCATGGGTGTATGGCTGCTTGCATGGAGACTGACATTGAAGGCACATACTGTGAATCAATGGTAGGAGAGGGGGAAGGGGAATGGGCCCAGGTCACATGATTTGCAGCACCATTATATTCATCCTTGCCACTCGTCAAAGGCAGCAGAAGGTGCTTTGTCAGGATCACCTATATTCATCAGCATGAAGCCATTCATTCATCTTATTCACCACCTGAGGCCATGAGTGCTGGGCATAACATGAGGTTGACAAAGATTGACTAGAACAAAGGTGAATTCAGGTAAACTACTGGTGCTTACCACAACCTGTCTGGGAATGATGGAATATTGAGTGCTCCACATGTTAGATGGACACAGAGCACCTATCAACTGCACTGCTTTCTCTGAGGATGGGTCATGTCTCAGAGCAGGGGGTATGTTGTCTCACGCTGACCATGGACTGGGGGGTAACTCAAGCAGGTGATGACAGTTACATCTTACTTTGGTCCTCCTGCAGAGGTACCTTGGATCAATGCATTAAAACTATGCAAGGTCCCATCATGACTTTGAGATGGCTCCACAACAGTGAAAACAATGGTCATCTTTTCCTAGCTTCTGCAGGTGCTGATGGGACATTGCATGTTAGGTCCATTTTCAGCAATCTTGTATGTCTTCAATGAATCTCTGTGTTCACCATGTGATCCTACTTACACTATATTAGCAAGTGAGCAAGATCTTATGTGTGCATACACTTCTTGATGGGCCCATAGAGGATCTTGCAGTCAATGATGATCACACTTTCATTGCTGCAATGGGTTTGGGTTGGGTGATTGTTCTCTCTATGTCCTTACATACTGCAGGTGAGTTTGTTGAATGATCAGCATGTCATGATGCATTGAATATGACCAGTCCCCTTGAGGTACTTCATAGCAGATCTGGTTCCCAACCAACCCTCCCATCGAGCACTCACAAGAAGCTGTCATTTCTTCAACAGTGGAAAGTTGCTCATGGTTTGCTTTCTTGATAGCAAGGAAGTGTGCATATCTTAGTTCTAAAGCTTGAAGCTATTTATACCATCCTTTTTCAGTATAGCATGGAATGTTTCACCATGGACTCAGATTTGGCACTATAAGCTGGTGACAAGAATGTTTGTAGCTCTACTCTAGTTCTAATGTCTTGATTCAAACTAATATATGCTGCACACAGAGGCAGCACTGCATATCATGACATGACACAATCACTTCTCATATGGAATCTACATGATGGAGTGGATATATATCATGTATGCAATTCATCAACAGAGCAATTATTGCATGTACAGAAGCTGCATGTCAAGACACGTGACCTGTGTATCTGTGGTGTCCAGTTTGATGTTACTGGAAGTGCTGCAATAGTGGGCAGAGATAATGGCAAAGTATCAATCTGGAACATAGAATCTGCTAAACCAATGCAGGTACTATCCCATGGAAAAGGTATGTCACCCCTGTGTCTATGCACATCATGATTGAGCCAATATGAGCCAGAACAGCTCCTCATCCAAACTATAGTGGTAACAGAGTGGCAGTTTCAATGTTTTCACACACTTTAAAGAGTATTCAAAAGCAAAAATGACATATTTTATTATGATTCAAGTTACAACACTCTCACAAGATTATATTCCAAGAAGATTTATAATTTTTATCACCAGTCTATATGGGGAGAAACATTAGATATCTATCCAAAGACAATTGAACATTATATATTGCATGGATGTCATAAGGTTATTGACAATAATATGTTCCCTATTAAAGGTTGAATTATCTTTAAAGCATGTGAAAACATTGAAACTGCCACCATGGGATCTTCAGCAGCCTGTCCTGACAGCGCAATGCAGATCCCATGGTGGCAGTTTCAATGTTTTCACATGCTTTAAAGATAATTCAACCTTTAATAGGGAACATATTATTGTCAATAACCTTATGACATCCATGCAATATATAATGTTCAATTGTCTTTGGATAGATATCTAATGTTTCTCCCCATATAGACTGGTGATAAAAATTATAAATCTTCTTGGAATATAATCTTGTGAGAGTGTTTGTAACTTGAATCATAATAAAATATGTCATTTTCACTTTCAAATACTCTTTAAAGTGTGTGAAAACATTGAAACTGCCACTGTGTAAGAGTATAACTTTCCATACCTTGCACATCTTATGACCTCCTTGTGCAGTATCACGCTTCTCAGGTGTCAAAATACATGATTGTGAGCTGCACAACTGATGCTGTCGACTCCAGTCCAATTGTGAAAGTTTGGTCCACTGCCATTTCGCCTGAACTCGATATGTTCAATGTCAAACATGTTACTTCCAATGTTGATAGTGCCGATATGTCCATTATAGCTTCATTTGTCATATTCACCCAGTCTACCTTCTGGACTCTGTTAGTTGCTATGGTTGGGATGGTGGTGGGATTTGCACTAAGTGTCATGATTCATATTTACAATAAAGCTATTTACCTGCATTAGGTGGCTCAGTTGAAATAGCCTGTTAATGGGACAATCCACTCGAATAGGTTGCCCTTACAGTTCACATCATGGCAGTGTCCAAAAGTCAAATATGCAAGTGTGAGTGATTATCAAAGGTTTTCAAACCTAATATCATTGAAAACCAAGGCATTGTCACTTTGTGCCACCTACTACAGGAGTTCAATCAAGGTCAAGGCTTTCAACACCCTTTATGCGAAACCAGACCTTTCAGAGCCTTTTGCTTTGTGGTGGTCATGATAGCAGTTCCCATAAATTTCACAATGCAGGTCTTGAACTTGATGGACTCACATTTTTCTCCCCCCATCCTGAAACTGGGTCTTCATTATTTCTGGGACTATGGAGCCAGAGCTGTCCAGCTCTGCAGAATATAACTCATATCATATCTTGGAAGACAGTAACAAGAATTCAAACTGGCTCACTACTACCCCTGCAATGTTAACAGCACAAAGTCAGGTCTGCATGTTGATGACTAGTCATTTGTTACTTGCTCATGTCACCCTAGCCCACCAATTTCTTGCCTTGCTCAGTGGCATCCTTTAATTTCCCATCTTCAGTTTTGTCTCCTTCTGCAGCAAATGAGGGCCACCACATGCCAAACACTCCATGACAGAGGCCACTGGGTTATGCAGAGGGTTCATTTTTAAGCACCACTTCTTCCCCCAGTCTTGGATCCTCAGGACTGTCAGTGTCTGATGATGGAGACTGGCAAGTGAGTTCCCAAATAATCTTGATTGCCTCTAACACATTATGTTTGTAGTCATCATCTGGTCTCCAACACATATCCTCTACAGGCATTCCTGAGTACATTCCTTCCTACCCTGGGTTTCCCTGGAGTCACAACCAATGGGTGCAAACATCATATGTCACTCTTTCATAGATGTGCTGACCAAGAAACCCCTGGGACAATGATAGATTGGTAGCAACCCCCCTGTCATTCCATCCCAATGAGGAGTGGACCCCACCTACACCCTTCAGGTATGCACGTTTTCATTACAATTGTGATGTGTAACTCATGAGATTTGGCTGACAAGAATAATGTAACTCCAACTGTTGCATCTGGTGTTGGGTTGCAAGCATCCTTGGGGGATGTCCCTATGGAACCAGGCTCTCAGAGCTCACTGCACAACAAGCTTACCAAGGATAGATCAGGCTCAAAGAAGAGAAAGATAAATGCAAGTGGCAAAGTAAAGTCAAAAACAAAGGTAGTGCATGCTGATAGCGAGACTACAGAGGGGACAAACACTACAGAGGCAGTGAGTATGGCAACTCTCTAATTTGTTTATCTCATCACTTTCTGTATTCCAGCATCCCAGCCAACTGCCCCATCCTTTCCCTGAATGGCCAGGCATTGATTGCACTGGAACATCTGCAAGCTGAGGCATGAGTTTGAATCCCAGCAGACCATCTGTTGCTACTGGGCCTGCAGGCAGTGGCACTATGCCCTTCTCAGCAGCAGCAGTCTCAGGCAGCACTCCCAATGTCAGTTTTGTGCCATTCCTCAAATTCTTTTTGGAAAGTATGAACCATCTTGTATTGACCTTCGAGTCAAACCAACTGTCTGTGCAATGCATGATGAAAGAGCAGCAGCAACAGTTTTCATCCCAGCTGGAATTACTGCATGCAAAAGTCTCCCAAATGGCCTCTGCTGTACCTCTGGGTCAGTCCTCAACCCATGGCTTTCTTAATGAGGAGGATGGGGATGATGACCTCCCCACTCCACCAAAGAAGGGGAAGCAGACAAGGTGCCATTTTTTGCAGGACACTCAGGTGGTTGACAGAGATGTGGACATGGTGACCTACAGTCAATTCTTGGTATGTTTCTAGTATTCACTGATGTTCACTGGTCTCACACTGTTGCAGCAATACATCTGTGATCACTTGCTTGCTTTACTCAGAATCAAAGACTTGAAAAACATTGCTGATGCAAAGGCCCAATGTATGATCTCAGAGGCAGAAAATGAAGTGTTCAATCAAGAGCTACTGGGCAGCATCCAAATTATGGCAAATGACTTCAAGCTAGACTTATCCTGAGAGCACTCCATGCTTTTCAATCACACAGCCATGGAAGTCTTTGCTGCAGACTTCTATCAAAAGGTTACAAAGGATGACTGGTACAATTCTCTGCCTATACCTGTGTGATACCTTAAAGTGGATGTCATTAGCGATTGCTTTTACTACCACTTGAAGCATGTGAAATCATGTTACAAGCACTTTGTTGTGGACATGGTGCACAATTCTGAGGCTGCATGGGCTAAGGAGGACAAACATTTGCAGAAAGTGTCCTGAGGGGTTAGGAAAGTAAGGGTAGGTTGGTGCAGTTAGCAGCTTGGCCAGCAATCTAGGCTGTGCACTAATCCTATGTTCTTTGATCTGCAGCTCTACAAATGGCATCTTGATGCCATTGCCAGAGATCCACAATTAAGCAAACACAAATGTCTACTTGAGGTGTTGGGCACTCAAGGTATGAGCTTGGATGAGTCAGACCCTGAGGAACCTAGAAGATCTGCCACTTATCCTCACATTTACCCTCAATGGCATTCCCAGCAGCTATTGACTTTTCTCTGGCAGCTAGATGTCATCGTTGAAAAGATCCATGCATCACCAGTGGGGAGGCACAAGCAAGGTGGGAACCCATTGTGCATTCCCCCCCACATTAGCAAATACAATACCACAGCTGCAGCTCCCATTGGATTTCCTTGCAATTGCTATGATAAAGACTGGTTGGACTCCCTACCTGTGCAGAGCAAGGCTGCATTGCAGGCCAAGGATATTGACTATAAGTTTAGTGATACAGATGGTGCATTTGCACCCATGACAACTCAGCAGAACATGTATCAGTGCATAATTGTCAGCAGTTGTCATAATCAGAGTTTCCTCTTTGTTCAACATTAGCTGCTCAGTGCAAAGTTTGTAGAGTGAATCTGATGGATCACCATGTCTCTGTCACTACAGCCTTTCCATGCAAAGGAAAATGATCTGCATGGGCACTCTGAATCTGTGACTTGTCTTGCTTTCTCACCTCTTGGAGATTGCCTAGCAAGTGGTGGAGAAGATGGTAATCTCTTTATTTGGGACCCAATGAAGGGCACACTACTGCATAGGGTTCCCATTAGTAGTGGCATCACTTCCATGGCTTGGGATCCTGATGACTCCAAACATCATATCTTCATTGGCACCGCCAAAGGAACAATAATTACCATTAACAACTTCAACATATGTCATTGCTTTGGCATTATTTGTCATGTTTCTCATCACAGAGGAGGGGCAAGAGAAAGGCCTGGATAGCAGTGTCCTTACAGGAGTTGATGTGCCAGTCTATGCTATCGCTATCAATGCTTATTCCAGTGTAATAGTCTTGGGAATGGGCTCAGAAGTCCACCTTGCAAAGTGGGTTGCACCGAGTAAGCACCCTTAACAGTGACTGCATTGGTGATAATTACTGTAGTTTTGGCAGGCCATTATGCTACCTTCAAGATCTTACCTCCACCACCAGAATTACCAAACACTCCACAGGACACTGATAAGTGTGTTTGGGAGCAAGCACTTGCCTTCAGAGAGGGTGGCCACCACCTGCTTGTAACATACCTCAGTCATGGAATAGTGTAAGTCTCATCCAACCCAGGGATCCAATTGTTTATAAATGCCTCAAAGTTGCTGGGACATGGTGCATCTTCAAATACAGTTGCTATGGATGACCATGCCTATGCACTCCCACAGGCTGATGTAGGTCACACATTCAAGTGACCAATCTGCAGAACTGCATCTTGACTACTCTGCTTCAGTGGCCATTCTCTCCTGTCACTGGACAAACAAGCTTTATTGATATCTAACCTTTTGGAGGGCATGGATCATTATAAGATCCATCATTGCCATCCATATTGCAGATTCAAATACATTTCAGATGCTGGTGAAAACTTCCCTGTTCAAGTTACCTTCCTCCATGATGGCCATGCAGCTGCATGTGGATCTACAGACAGCAATGTCACAGTTTGGGATATCATTAATGAGGACCAAATCCAGGTTCTTCCCCATGATGGTATATATCATCACTCAGATACATGTACAGCCACTTACTGTTGGACGTCAGGACACCCAGTACAGGCAATTTCGGTAATCCTGATCCACTTTGTGCACAGTGCCTCATTGGTTTCTGACTGTGGCTACAGGCTTATCAATACAGAGACTTCACATTACTTGCTGCAGGCACATCTCACTCATCTGAAAACACATACATCTGAATTTGGCATTCAGACACCAGTAGGTCAGAATTCTCATTGCCTGTGGACTCATCCCACCTCATTTTCTTTTTGCAATGCAAGGGTCCTCTCATACTATGATCAAGAGATTCATCCACTGAAAAATGGTATGCTTCTTGCCTTGTGCCATGACACCTTAACATTCTCATACACCCAGGTCCAATCTCACTGCCTTTGTCATGCAGTCATGGATAGGAAGGTTGCAGATGTGATTCCATGGTGATGGCTGCCAATATTATTCACTGGAGTGATCTTAGTGATCTCTGTTTCTGTTGTATTCATTCACATTGAGGTGAGATCTTGTGGTCCAGGGAAATTACAAGTGATACATGCAGGTCTCCTATACCATGGGTGATTCTCCATCTCCATGTCTTCTCCCACTCAGTATATCAGGACAAGGGAAGGCTCTCTGACATTGGACAGACAAATCTTGCCAAGGTTCTGAATACTATATCTGGTAATGTGAAGCAAATTCATCAAGGGGCAGCAAATGTACTAGGGAGCTGGGCCTGGGCATTACAAGGGGAAGAAGGAGATACCATGAGCATGTGACCTTTTGATTCATTGTACTCCTACAATAGGTACAAGGTTAGTGTTGATTGCAAACCTTTCATGGGGTATTGTGGTGGTTCTTATCACAACTCAATCAGTCTTTTCATCATGGCCAGAACTACATGTAAATTATGGCTAACATGTGCCTTGAGGCATGTCTTTGCTTTGTTCTGAAATGTCCCAAGATTATGAATGAATCATTGTCATTCATGCCACAAGGCAACACACAACAATGCAGAACTCCTCCATATAATAGGCTGTGCACTTTCTTCCCAGGTGATCATGAGCATAAATTTGGAACCAAAGCTGTGGACTGCATTTTGTCTAGTATCTTTCACATGCAGCACTTGCTGCCTGTTACTCTGCATCATATCTTTCTGAGGGAAAGGGATGAGAACCTGCCCTTACCCAAAACACAGATTACTCTCTGAAGGCTCTTCCATCTGGATCCAAGTGATCAAAGTGCAGATCACAGTCCCTGCCATCCACCTTCTGATCATGGCAGACCCTCTCTTGGACCCTCTTTCATTCAACCACTGCTATCTGGGTCAGAGCCACTAACCTCCCCTCCACACTGTGACGACCACCCCACCAATGGAACTTGGACCTGTGGCCAAGGTAAGACTATACAGCCTTGTCACTTCTAACATCATAGCTGACCATGATGCACATGAAGGAAACCAAAGTGGACCCAGGAGGTGTTTAATTCCAGCACCTTCAGGGGCATTGTCAAAGCCTGGCATGGGAGGCTACACCCTGCAGTCAGCTCTTGGATGGGAAAAAACAAAATATAAATCTGTCCAGGTAATGGATTCCATGAATCCAACTTAACCATGCTAAATGGCATCAGAATGGTCTTCATAAAATTGCCAAGGAAGTACTTGACATGTTGCAGCCCATGCACAAGCAAACATCACTAGCAGTCAACTCATTCTGTCAGAAGGCAAGTATCATTTTGAGACCATGGCCAGTCCAAATGTTTAACCTGGCTGGCTATCTAGGCAGTGGAGGAATTCCCATTTCTGAATGAATATGAGAACTGCTGGCCAGCTTGTGATTTTGCTACTATGTACCTGAAAAACCAGCCCAAAGCCAGATGTGATGGATCTCATGATGCAGGTGAACGGGTGGAAGGAGTGTAAATTAGAAGAAAGTAGAATAACTGGGGTGCCTGGAGGCTGTATGGTCAGTGTATAACACTATAGCCATCTATGGTAATATGCATGACTTGCACTGGTATGTAGACAGTCTTAGACCTACAGGAGGATTCACTGGTCAAATTCTGCAGAATGAAAGAGATGTTGGGAGACAAAGAAGGGGAAATGGTTTTAAGCAGGTGTCCATGCATCATACTTAACCCAATGGATAATATTTCTATCTCCATCTTTTCAGCCTTCTGTGCAACTAGTATGGAGCCTCACAACCTCGCCCATCCTTTGGAAGGTTTTGGTGTGTGTTCACAATGTACTTATTACCAACCCATTTACAGTACTTCTCTCAGCAAACCATTACATGCATACCCAGCATACCCAGCATAATGCTATTGAAGTGTGGTCCCAGACTCCAGTCACTACATTGCTTATCGATCTTTTCCAACAGATTCACAAAGTGACTCTTCTTCATGATATGGTATATATTTTCCCCCTCATCCCAGAAAGGGAAACTGATTTTATGAGCAGCTGGTGGAAGAAGCGCTGGTAATGCTTGCTGGGATGTCAGAGGAATTACATGTAAGCATGTCATTCTGTTTTGTTGTATTTTTACTTTTACAACTTTGAATTAATGGCCTCACCAACATGTAGAATGCACCATTAACAATTGTGATAAAGACATCCCAAGAACCACAGGTTAGTGACATGCATTGACTGGTTACAATCGACTGAAGCTTATGACAGCCACCATGCTGTGTGGGAAGGCTGGCTTTGGTCACAGTTGCATTTCTCTTTGGCTTGGTCATGCTCTATCTAATCATTATAAACATGTGCGATGACAATGGACATGAGTTTATCTGTAATGTCCATGGTTTCTCACTTAAGATCACACTCCAATAGTTTCACTATCTTCTATCCATGTAGCCCCACAATGTATTGATATCCAATCATTTTGCCTTATTACTGTCACAAGATTTTGTGTAGCCACTGGCAGAGTCAGAGATTTGGATCAATTCGACTAAGCATCACCACAACTATTTCCCAATTGTGCATTTTTGACCTCCACATGCCATATGCCCAGAATGCCTGGCCAGAATGACAGGTGCATATGCAGTTGTCATGTGTATGGTTGTTGTCAATTTCAGGTCACTGATCCTCACACCTAACAGATTAGCTCAGGGCAGTGGATTAGTTATTCAGCCTGGAGATGACATGTAAAAGAAGAGGAAACATGGGTGAGAATACAGTGAAGTAGGAGCAGCAACATTCTGCTTGAAGCAAACCTTCTCGCAGCCACCCTGTCTGAGCCACATACTGAAGACAGTGTCCTGTCATCATGCTCAGTAGAAATCCAACATGCCTCCAACAGGGTGTCAGGTAAGTGATTCCCTCATGTGATGAACAGTATCTGAAGACTCATAAATATGTAGGCCATCCCTCTGGTGGTGAGCTTTGTGTGGCAGATGTTAATATGATTGATATTTCACAGACATCTGATGATGATAGACATGGTGCACCAGAAAGTGAGCATTGTAAATATGGGTTTATGCTCCTTATTCTGACTCCATAAAGAACTAAGCTTACTAGCCAAGTACTGTGCACTCTTTCTCTCACAGAAGAGCTGCCTTCCACCAATGTCTACCATGGTTTTCAACCAGCCACTGGAACTTTCATCATCCAATATACCAGGGCCTCTGGATAGGAAGAAAAGTGCATTGTTCCTCATTACCAATGCATGGTCTAGAAATGTTGTCTCATACTTTTCTACCATCTCTCAAAGCTCTCAAAGCTTTTTACACTGACAATCGATGATTCAGTCCCCTTTGAAAGACTCAGTATGGTTCCCTATGCTTTAGTCAACAACACTGAATCACTCTTTGCACAATTCTGTAAAGTGGGTGAAGCCAATGTGATTATTTTGTGGGTTCAAGAAGTAGTAGATTCTCAGAACCCACACAGAGGAAGGAGTGAACTGTATTAAAGGAGTGAACTCAGCTTGAGATTGTCAAGACTATATATGTACTAACTAACCTGTATTAAAGGAGTGAACTGGTAAAGTCAGAACATATAGTAAAATGAGTGTATCATAAATATCTCACCTCAGCTTGAGATTGTCAAGACTGAGGTGTGCTCAAAGGGGAAAAATGAACATGAGTACAGACAACATTATGTAAGCTGTATCGCTGACTAACATAGTAAGAATGTGCTACAACAGATTACACTCCACATACCAGTTCACTCAAAGATGAAAGCCCCCAGAAATGTTGAATGTAATCACTCCCATCAGCATCAAATGGTTCCATATCACCCCATCAGGTGCATTGAGCAGGATGTGTGTGTTTCTGTGCACATCTGCCATTAGTCACTGATGCATGGACTCAGGCTGTGCCAATTCACTGCCAAAAGTTCCACAGGTATCATCCACCAAAGGTGGAAAGTATCAAAACTTACCTAGAGAATTTGGAATGTGATGTAGGCTTTTAAGCATTATTCTGTCAATGCTTGCTGATATTCTGCCTAAGACTGTCCTTGTTCACCAGCAATGTTTTCCAGTGTCTCCACCTGAGGTAGCAGTACAACCCGAGGCTTGTATCAGCAGTGCACAAAAGTAGGTTGTGTTTCAATACAGTGTAGGATGGCTTATTAAAGCACTGCAAAGTAACCAGAATGATCCTCTGCATGTTCAACAAGATCTGAATGTGCAGTCCAGCAACAGCAGCAGCAAGGATGGCACATCAAAAGAT
This sequence comes from Pisolithus marmoratus, assembly GCA_024613145.1. Classification (NCBI taxonomy): domain Eukaryota; kingdom Fungi; phylum Basidiomycota; class Agaricomycetes; order Boletales; family Pisolithaceae; genus Pisolithus; species Pisolithus marmoratus. The sequence continues at coordinate 13,518 of JANFAE010000409.1, forward strand.
TGCATCCCCATGCTCACCTATCCAGCCAATGAGTGTCCTCATTTGGTCACTGTATCTGGGAGAGATATAACTTCATGAGTCCATTGGTTGCTTTTCCAGATCTATTAATTTGACTCATTCAATGGGTATCTTAGTGAGGGTGGGGATCTTTCCCTGGAACCCATACCAGTTCCCCCTTGGCATGAGACCAAGCTTCATGGGGTCAACTCCACTGTTGGTTGATACATACATGAAAGCAACAAACCCTTGTTGCATCCTCCAAGTGGTCTACATCTGATGGTCAGGGATCTGTTCATTCAAAAGCATAGCAATGGTGACATGAGCATTTGGCTCTGGAATGATGCTCGATGGCTTTTTGACATTGGTGATGGACATGTCCACCCCACACTTAGCGATTATTGACTGAGTATTCATGCTGGAAGTGACCTGACATGGGTGACATGCAAGACTCATGCAACTTATCTTGGGAAGGAACATTGGCATAAAAAGTCAACTGGTTCATATTTCTTATCTCATTTTTACTAGCATTTAAACTAGGTTTTGCTAGCTCCATCCTCTGATTCCCAAGGTAATTGATGCTAAGTCTGTACCCATCTTTCCAAGTTAGCTCTACACCATAATTTAGAGTCATGTATAGTCATGATGATATAAAGGCAACTTACCCTGTCTAATGAGAGCACTACATGTGCATTGCAAGTTAGTAGAGGTTCAGTGTATGGGCAGGTGGCAGCATGTGCAATTATATCCTGGAGTTTAATGATGACGATTGGGTCAAAATCATTGTAGTATACACTGGGGACAAAAACCAATGTTTAGTAAATAAAACATTGCAAAAGCAGATACTATGTTTCAAAATACAAAGAGAACATGGTAAAATCATTCAATCTTCTTAAACATAGTATCTGTTTCTTTCATGTTCTTTCAATGATTGTGGCTCAAACATTAAATAATGCCTCCAGTGATAGATGAACATCAAGCAGGGGGTAAGGGCAGTAAGGGTCCCAGGGAATATCAACATCATATAGCTCCTGCAATGGCTTCATGATGCAGAAGAACTCTGCTGCAGCAGATGCTTCTGTGCTGGCCCATGTATGGGTGAAGATCTCTTGAATTTGGCCAGCATGGGGGTTTCCACAGCAATGGAAGAAAATAAAGCTATTGCCGACATGTTGGGACATGGTTGCATACACCACTCCCTTGTAGTGCACATTCTTCTGGAATTGCACATTTGGTGACAATGAGCTAGTACACTCCTTGAAGGGGTCTGTGTATGAGCGATAGTATAGCATAGGATAATCACTATTAAGTCATTGCAGTAATGCCACATATGCATCATCAGAAAGTGGGGCAAGATGCTTGCTGTCCATCTGCAGTATATCACTGCCTTTGTGGTCTAAGCTACAACTCTCAGGGGTGAGGGCAAGGAGATCAGCAAGAATACTGCCCCTGAAATCCTTTCTGAAGTACTCCTGGATGACAGGGTGAAAGGATCCCAGTACTTCTGGAAGGCCATCTGAAGCCATGAGTGCCTTAAGGTTACCACCCCTACAGAACATGTGAATGAATGTGAGCTTGACATCACCTGTATTTCCTTGGTTAGTCACCAGGACCCTTGGCAGTAAAACCCTCCATACTGAGTTTTTGGTTAGTCTTGTAGTGTTGCATGATCCCATTATATCTCTCAAATGGAAATGCCCACCACCCATGTGCAGGTCCAAATTCCCACAAACATTCTGCTATGTGGAGTGACAAGTGATTGTTGATGACTAAACACCCCTCACCAAAGATGCTGACAAGACTCTTCAAGTAAAACTTGAAATATTCCTTGACAATGGCAATATGTTCTGCTGAAGTCAATTGCATGGTAGCAAAGCAGACTGCAATTATCAAGGAGAGGAAGTTTTTCAGGATATCAGTATCCCTTTGAGAGGCACCCAGTTTTCCCCATAGCCTGCAAAGGGTAATGATGAGATTGATCATACATGCTGTTCTCCACTGATCTGCTTTCAGTTTGCCATGACTGACACTGCCAAAGTTGCATGGTGCACAAGATATCCAAGTCAGGAGGGTGGTCTTCGACATGTCTACCCAAACCTCCTTCAGAATATTACCATTTAAGATGACAGTCTTTGATGCATCCATCCAAGCTAGAGAAAGGTCAGCAATTGGACAAGGGAACATTTGTGGACATTGAATTTCCAGGCCATCATGGGCTGTGAACTATGTCAAATTTTAGCAACAGAGTGGTGGTACAAGAAACATGATAATGTCTCACCCATTGTAAGAGTACCTCAGCATACATTGCTTTGGTCACTGATTGGTCCCCATCATGCCATAGTGGATCCAGGTCAATGTCTCTGCTGGCAAGGGGGTTGACATTGTTGGCATGTGCTAGAGATATGATGTAGCCTTTGTGGATATGACTCAATGCAGTGCATGAGCCTTTTCAGATGGCAGCAATCACTGCATCCAGCTGTTGCTGTTGTTCCTCTGGAGAATGTAGTGAGATACTGCCTTCTTCACCATCAATGTCAGCATTCATACAGAGCACCTGGCAGCAGTGGTGCTGGAGTTCACCCAAGAAAAGATTGTGCATAGCCTCAACAACTTGGTACTTGGTTGGGTCCCAGTATGGCAAATGCAGGAGTTCAGACCAGCACATTCCATAGGTCAGGTAGATTGTGTTGCAGAGGGTCTCTGTCACTGCATCTCTCCACTTCATGGCAATCTGGAGGTGTTCCTGCCAACTTTGTCAATTCCAAGTGCTGATGTCAAATTCTGTGATATGGCTCTTTGTCTGCAAGCAGAATGAACAGAAACATGTCACACAGTGTCCAATAGCACCAAGTGCTTTATGTAGGGCAGGTAGATCACATACAAGGGGTATAAGTGCACAGCAGACATTACACCCAAACTCATGGATGGCACTGCAAGCATTTCACAATTTTCTTGCCAAAATATGTTGAAAAAATGGAAAGAAGAGATACTCTTTTATTTGGGCTGTGTTCACAGAAAAAATGCAAATATAATATTTTGTTTTCTTTGTCTTTTCTGTGCAAAAAAATGAATTGATGGTAGTGGTGATTAGCTTCTACACTAATGGGTATTACCATCAATCAATGTTTTGTGGAAAGTCATGCAAAGAAAAGAAAATATTATTTTTGCCTTTTCTATGTTACCAGTCCCTTCTTCACCCCAACAGTTTATCTTCATCAAGAGTTGCATCACAGCCATGTCATTCTCTGGCTATGTGCTAGAGTTCAGGTGGGTCACAAAACATTTGATAATGTAGTCATGGCTTTGCAATCTTTCAACAGACTGCTTGTGGTGGAATATTGGAAATGCTTCCATGAGGACTTTCTCTCTAGTTGAAGGCTCCTCAGTGAAAACCAGGAGATTCCACTCCTTAGAATCTCCAGGGGTGTAGTAGTCATAAGCAAAAAGATCCACTAGATCCTTAAGTAACTGATATAATGAGGGCCAACCAGGGAAGAGACCTTCCTTGAGTTTTTGCTGTGAAACAAGCATGCTCCATTTCCCCTCTCCACCTGGGGCAGATTTGAAAATGCCCCTAATGAAGTTGCTACAGCTCTCAATAGATAAAGATGATTCAGAGAACATTACAACTGTCCAAAGTAGCACCCAAAAGGAGGACTCAAGGTCATCCTTGAACATATGTATAGGTTGCACTTGCATCCTCAACAAGGTGCACAGACATAAACTGCCAGGTCCCCTGTCCAATGTGCATCAGAAGAGCAGACATCAGAAGGTTAGTGCCACATACAGTATGTGTTGCCTGGCAAGGCTTCAATGTGCTCCTGGCCTTTGCTAAGTCCCAATTGATCAAGTATGTATATGTGGCCTCAAAAGATAATAACATTCCCTGTACTAATGTCTCTGTGGAGAAACCCCAGTGTATATGCCTGTTGATGAGCTGGGAATCATGATAATAGTGTGAATCCATTCAACAAAACATCCTAAGGAGAGAAGGTAGAAACACCTCACCAACAAGCACATTGCATATAGCCTGCACCAACTCCCTGGAAGAAGTGAAATTAGTCAACCTTTCTCCTACAATGTCCAGGATAAGATGGTAATGAGTGTGTGAAGTGATCAATAGCCCTTGTTGACAAGTCCAAGGAGACTCCACATACTTCTTCATCTGCATCTCTTGTTTGGGCCAACACTGTATGTCCCCACTTGCAAGGCAGGTGGAGACATAAGGAACATGGGTTCTATTGAGCTCCACATATACATATTTCATCTTCAGGTATCATATCAGGGCCATTGAGACACCAGGAGTCTTTGAAGAACACCATGCAATCCCCTGAAGGGTCATACATGGGGCAGGTGCATGTTCCACAACAAGTGGGAGTTGAGGGAAGGACATCCAGGATGGTAAAGATAACTGACAATGGTGAACCATCATCACTTCTTGGAATAGTGGTCTTAAGCATGGGCATGTCCACAAGCAGGCCCAACTTAGCCCTTGCAGATGTAGCCTTATCCTTGGAAGGATGGGATACTGAGGTGTTGATGCCACACAGTTCAGGTGGCACCTTCAAATATCAAGAGAAAAATTTGACAAGTGAAGGGTCAGTGGTATACAAGATGGGTTTGGTGATGATGGTTCCTTCCCTGTCCCATCAAATTATGTGGGCAGTATGGCATAGTATATACAATGAGAATACATGCATGCAAAACTGAGAGGCAAGCTGCACAGCAGCATAGGCCCCAATTTGCCCTAATGTGTCTTGTTGGGTGTTGGAATAGCCAAGGAATGCAACTTGATCACCATCCAAGGAGGAAGCAAGGAACAGATCATTGCATCTGTGCCAATTAAACTCAATGTGCATATTGAGGTTGGAAATATTACAGCCTTTGGGAATGGGCCCATCAAGTGATTCATGATAGACACTGACATCAGGCTTGATGTCAAAATCATACCCATTCTTCCTGTCTCCTTGAGCATGGGAGTTGATCCAGTGGAGCTCTGGGGCAAATGGCTTGATCTCCTTGATCTTATGCAATCCAGTTTAGTAACAGTACACTGGTGCATTACTAGAACTACTACTCACAAATGGCTTGTACATATCTAACTTGCCCATGGCTTTAAGTGTTTGTTGAAAAGAGACTCCCTTTTGAACAGATTCACTGTCAAATAGTATCTGGGAATACAAGATGTGGGGAAAAAGCTTTCCAGGAAATCCTTGATAGGAACAGGACCAGCCATGGAACTGATCATGTCTTTGCCAATGAGTTCAATGTCAGGTGATGAAAACAGGTAAAGGTTGAAAAGAGCCTATCCATAGGGTTGCTTGGTTTAATGGGGGTACTTGATGAGGTTGCAGTGGGCTGGGGAGGAGATACTGGCATCCCCTCCCAAACATGATTGTCTTCAGTGGCATGGCCTGTGGGAAGTGATTTGTGAGGAGACTGGGACTCACAACTCATCTTGTCATGAAAATGGTGATTGGGTGATTGAATCATTTGCAATTATGATCCCTACAGAGAGTCCAAGTGTCAGAAGCTTGAGTCCATGCAAAATGCTGAGAAAAAAAAAGGTGTGGCTAGAAAGACACTTATGGATAGTGGTTATGGTGGTGTGGACACTTCAAGGAGCTGTGCCACTGCAGGAGGATGGTGCTCACTGCTGGCAGCTGAGCTGAATCTATGTATTGTGAGCCCTGGAAAATCAATGCTAAGTGGGACTCACTGGATACTCTGGAGTCTGGCCCAATCTCATGCTGAAGATCATGACCACTGTGGTGGCAACTAGTGAGACATTGACAATGGGCCCACTGCAAGCATTTCACAATTCTTCATGCCAAAATATGTTGAAAAAATTGAAAGAAGAGATACTCTTTTATTTGGGCTGTGTTCACAGAAAAAATGAAAAAATAATCTTTTCTTTTCTTTGTCTTTTTTGCAGAAAAACATGAATTAATGGTAGTGCTGAGTACCTTCTACACTAATGGGTATTACCATCAATCCATGTTTTGTGGCAAGTCATGCAAAGAAAAGAAAATGTTATTTTTACCTTTTCTCTTTGAAAAAACCTGTCAAAAAAGAGTATCACTTTCTTCAATGTTTTCAGCATGTTTTCTGAAGAAAAATTGTAAAATGCTTGCAGTGGGGAAAAGTGGCAGTGTACTAACTACTATACTAGTGATACTAAGTACTTAGCATGAAGTACATTAGTGGCAATAGGTCAAATCCAGCCACAACTAGTGATTGCAAGGGTATGGGTAACCCATGGGGGGTAATGGGTAGGGGTATTATGGGTAGGGGTATGGGTTAGATCTAGCAGACCCATACCCTACCCCAGACCCCTGGTGCATACCCCTGGTACCCCTTGGCTTATAGTGACATGTGGCACTGCTGCTACTGTATAGTACCTGTCATACTGTAACTATAACTATAACTCCATGATGTAAACATCACAACATCACAATCAGGATGTCCTCCAAAAGGATTTCCTGCCCAACTGAGAAGGTTCTTGCACTACAAGTGACCTACCCCCACAAATGCAAAGTGCCACAAGACACTTCAGACAGTAACAAACAGACTAAAAAAAGCTGTAGTGCTGCCCCAAGTTCACCAGAGACTGCACATCAAAATTTACCCACTACTCCCAATTCAAACTTGCCTGCCACTTATTCTCCACCTCCAAACCTCAGTGATGATGAGAGCATCATAGAAACTGAGCCTGATCCAAAGCCAATGAGACTGCAAAGACCTCTGAGGCAGAGTTAGGTATGGCCATCAGCTCAGTGTCACTGTGCCTATGTCTGATGTAGTACTAGACCAACTGAAACATGAATGGAACTCACCTATCTATTCCTTCTTTGCACCAGAGCCCACCATTGAATATATAGCAGGGCACCACTTGCATGTATTCTGGTGCACAGCAAAGGGCTGTAAGAAAGGTGTTAGAGGGTACCTTGATAAAAGCGATGCATGGTCGACTGGGAATATGCATAATCACATCAAAGTGTGCTGGGGAGAGGACATCTTACAGCAGGCTTTCAAAATGAGAGGTACAGTGGCAGCCTGCAAGGCTGTCAAAAGCTATGTTAAAAGTGGCTCTATCCTAGCAGCATTTGACAGAAACACACAAAACTAGAAACAAGGTAATCATGCTTAATCTTGGAATTCACAGTGCTGATCCTCATCCAATAGGATTGAAATAGTCCACTGGGTTGCAGAGAGTGGCTGGCCCTTTGAGATTGTTAGAGATTGCAGGTTTCAATCTCTTATGAAAACTGGATGTCCAGAGTACTACATACCTGATGTTTGCACTGTCAGGCATGACATCCTCTCAGTATTCACCCATGTGCACCAAAGGCTTGCTATGAAATTACAGGTACATGACATGGATAATCAACTTGACAGGATAAGCTCATACTCATAGTCATATGAAGGCCAGCTCAGTTTTGGCACTGACACATGGACAGCTCCAAACCACAAGGCATTTGCAGCAGTCACAGTCCACCTGATAGAGAAGGGGGAAGTGTTAGTAATGCCCCTTGATTTTTTTGAGGTCATGAGGGTGAGTACTCACACTTTCAACTGCATGACACTGAGTGAGTGTTGTTGCATAAAGTCACACACTGGTGAAGCACTCACAGAGGAGCTGAATACACTGCTGGAGGAGTTTTCCATTGCAGATAAGGTCTGAGCTCTTGATTTAATGGGGGAAATGCTTACCTTGGTTTGAAGATCTTGGGATTGGCATGTGATAACATGTCAGTGAACGATATGATGATGAATGAGCTAGAATATAGAGTTCTGGAATTTGAGGGGCAGATGTCACAGATATGGTGCATGCTACATGTCAGAAACCTGGTTGCAAAGATGATGATAAGGCAGTTCAACTTACCTAAAAATCAGGAAATGGGAGACCTGGGGACAGATCTTGCAGAGCAGGCTGATGAAGATGATTATAGCATGATCACCACTGATATCAAAGCCAATAATGATGAAGGATGGGTGGACAAGATTGCAGATTTGACCACTGAAGAGCAGGCTGAGCTGGAACAAAGAATTCATCTGGTCAGGTTGGCACTGGCAAAGGTGAGTGCATACTCACCTGAGCACTCACAAGCTCACTAGTTACTGCCAAAAGATATGCAAACTGGCCTTTAAAATAATCCACTCCACCATGATTCTTCTGCCTGCTTGGCATGCCACTTGCAAGGAGACTGGAAAGAAGGTTAAGCAAATCCCACATGACATTTTGACCCATTGGAACTCCACTTTTGACATGATCGACTTTATTCTTGAGTATTGAGAGCTGGTTGATGCCATTACTGACAAATGACAGCTCAGTTTGGCAGTGTATGCCCTCAATGAGCATGAGTGGGTCATGTTGGGCCAGCTGTGTGATGTGCTGAAGGTTAGTCATGGAACTGCACAGTACAATGTGGACTAATCAAATGACAACAACAACAAATAACAGATCCTCATCAGAAAACTTACCCTTGCCCTAACAAAATGTCTTTGAGCACCACACAACCACATGTACATCCATTCTCACAAAAATACACCCAGATGGTGACATTCACATAAAGAATGTCTCATAAAAATTTCAACCTATATTTAGATGTTCATTGTTGAGATACCTTCCCCTATTTCTCTGGACTGACCTGGCCAGTTAGGTACCTTGCTGTCAAAGCTGGCCAGTTCTGTCCAGCTCTGTCTAGGTGAGGGTTAGTTTACTGATGCTAAAGGATGCTACACTTTTCTTCTCATGCAGTACTCCCAACCTTGCAATGGTTATACCTGCTATGGACTATATTGATGAAGTATTCATGACCAGAATGCTGGACAAAGGATGATTTAACCCTTCCATTTGTGCCACTGTCAGGCTTGCAAAAAAGACTCTTAACAAGTACTATTCACTCACAGATATGTCTAGGCTCTATCACATTGCAATGGGTAAGTCTACCATTTTTAGTGCCATGGTACTAATGAATTATTTGAGTACTTCATCCCCACCACAAGCTGGAGTATTTTAGGCATGTGAAATGGGAGGCAGACTGGATCAAGACTGCAAGAAACCTTGTTTGCAATACCTATGAGACTTCATACACAACCCATGAAGTTCACAAGAGTCCTCCCACTGTTAGTGCTTCTGAAGTTAGTGAAAATAAGGTATGTTTAACTATACTATGGCACTGTGACAGCCATCTGACTGACTGCTATCAGGAGTACTCTACCAATATCTCTGACAGGCTGCTGTCACTGAGCAAGGTTGATCATATGAGCATGAATGATGAACTCAATTCATACCTAGCTGCAAGCATAGAGGACATCAATATAGGTGACACCATTCAGTGGTGGAGCAAACATCAATCAATGTACCCTCATCTCTCACATATGGCCCTCAATTATCTTTGTATTCCTGGTAAGTACAATGTACATTTGTGAATCTGTATTAATTATTAATGTAGCTACATCCATCAACATCAAGCATCTCTTCAGCAAAGGTCAGGTTCTAATGCCATACCTCTGCAACTGCCTCTCATCTCAGACCGCATGTGTGCTGCTGTGTCTTGGCCACTGGAGCAAACTGGGCTTAATCAAAGATGAAGACCTTTGTAAGGTCATCTCTGAGCAGCCAGCATTACCAGGGGATGATTTTGTGGAGCTTGAGCTTGCTGATGGGTGGGATAAAATTGTGACCTGATTTGTGGATACCTGGTAGTATGTAGTCAATCATAATCTCAGCATGCTTTGAATTCATACCCTTGGGCAAACCCTTCATGGGTATAGACCTACACCCATATGAAGTACCTGTACCCTTGGGTAAGGGGTACAGGTAGTGCATGGGTATGGGTTGAGTCCCTGAGTACCTGTGGGTTACCCCTGCCATTCACTAGCCACAACTCCTGGCCAGCTTCAGCTGTTCCATTTTTGGTAAGTGAGCTGGCTGCAGCCAAGGCAGAGCCAAGCCACAGCCAAGCCAATTTGCCAAGCCACAGCAACACTAGACCACTCACCTTGAAGGCAAAGTTGGTACCTTCTTTGAGCACCTCCACCAACATCTGGTTCTTTTTGATGGCAGACTTGCTCTGGCTACTATGGAAACCAAATATGACCTTGATGAGAGGGTGAAGCTTGGTCTTGAGCTTGCCACACACCTGTGATCCATGACTGGTAATCTGTAGCATGTGAGCAGTGGCCACCCACTTATAAGAAGTATGGCAGACTACTTACAAGTTTTGATAAATCTGGGCTTCAGGCAAGGTTCATGCCAGTAAGCTGATGTGCCTTCACCCAGGAGGCCACCATAATGTGGTTTCTTGACCATGGTCAGGCATTGGGGATTGAGCACACAGCTGTGCATGATACTTGGTGACTATGGTGGTCATGAATTCTTGTGTCATGTTGTCATAGTCCTGGTATGGGACAACCTTTGTGCTCAATGACCTTCTGTGCCTTCACAGAGATTAGGTCTTTGTCCACTTCAGGTAACCCTTTTCTGTAAGCATTTAGGCTGAATAGTTTCTCCAAACCATTCAAGCTAAATGTCTCCTAGACCAAGGTCATCCCAGGGACATCCACCCATTTCCCAGGGCAAAGCATGATGCCAGGCCCTGGGATGGCCCATCCATGATGGGATTTGCCACTGGCCCTTCCCTGGGATTTGCATTTAAATAAAATAATTTGGGACATCCCATAATTGCCTCAGGTGTCTGGGGTCCCTTACCCAAAAAGTGCTGCCATATATTAGCACTGGAATTCACTCATCCCAGATATGTAATACAATTATCATGAACAGGAAACATTGTGCCTGCCATATGGCACAGATGTGAATATAATAGAGTAAAAAGAATTATGCTTTGTCAGTGCTCATTCAGCACTGTGTGCTGAGCAGTGTGGTCCATATGCTGTCACAGTTGAGGCCCAAGAAAGAAGCACTTCCAGATGACATATTAGAGTATGATTGGAATATCTTATCTACCCAAATTCCATTATACATACCATCCAGGTGGAACTGGGTGTGCAACTTTGATATCTCAAGAAATAATCATGGTGCTGGATGTTATCATCTTGTGCTGATGCTGTTATGAGAAAGGTACTTAGAGAATGTTATACAACCAGACCTGCCAATGCATGTGAAAACCAGCCACAATTATCACCAGAAAATCATAAACACCTGATTTCTCATATTCAAATCAGGGGTTATTAGAAATTAAACTGCACGTTAGCACTGGTCATGAGATTACATGCTGATTTGTGCCCAACATAACAGACAGACATTCTATGTAGTTTTGACCACACCAAACCAAATATTGCAAGTACAGTACTATAGTAGATAGTGGGTGGGTCACAAAATCACAAAATGGCATACCAACCACCCACCAGATGATGATTTTGATGTATTCCTCACCCAGCAGTGGGAACATGTCTTGGCTTTACTTCTAAATATTATTCTCATTGCACTTGTCATAAGCATGAGCCTTCCATTGGGTGTGTCCACTACACTGAACATTCATCTTCACCACATGAACTCAATCTGAGGCTGACCCATGACAGCTTGAGAGGCAACAATGGGACATCCCTCCTGCCCTTATGAAGGTAAAAGGGATGTCCCATGGCAGCCTCATAGGCTATGATGGGACATCCCTCCTTCCCCTTATGAAGGTGAATGGGATGTCCCATAGCAGCCTCTTAGGCTATGATGGGACATCCCTCCTCCCCTCATGACAGTGACCATGGAAGCCTCACAAGCTATGATGGGAGATCCCTCCTCCCCTTACATCAGAAAGCTAACACTTGCCCTAACAAAATATCTTTGCACACCACACAACCATGGCATGTGCATCTAGTCTCACAAAAATATGCCCAGATGCTGACCTTCACGTAAAGAATGTCTCATAAAAATTTCAACTCATATTTAGATGTCAATTGTTGAGATATCATTCCCCTATTTCTCTGGACAAGCCTGGTCAGTCAGGTACCTTGCTGTCCAAGCTGTCCAGTTCTGTTGAGTCCTCTCCAGGTGAGGGTTAATTTACTTGCAATTCTGCATCACCACACCAGAGTCAATTGCAAATAACATCAGTTCTCCAGAAAATTCCTTTAAGTGCCCTGCATGCCATGAGAAGGAGGAGCATGCAGCCAGCTCCAAACCCATGCCATACTTGTATGTCCACTTTGATATTCTATGCTAGTGTTAATATTCTTGAAACCATTTACACAGACCATACAGGGGAGTTCAGTTCTCACATGCAATGAGCCAGTGTTTATCAGTAGCATGTGCAAAAGAGCTTCCAAGTCTTAGGTATGTGGGGGACCTATCCTCATCATTCACTTCATTTAAATGGGGTTGAATGCAAGAGGCAGTGTCCCTCATGTCCCTAACATGGTGTTGGAGGAGTATTACTCAGAGAAAACATTATGCTACATGGAGGCCATATTTCATTTTTGGTTCATGTCATGAACTTTGTCTTTGGTGGCCCAAAGCTGAGAGCTTTGCAAAGGGATGTCCCATGGCAACCTCGCAGGCTATGATGGGACATCCCACCTCTCCATATGAAGGTAAATGGGATGTCCCATGAAAGCATCTGAGGCTATGGTGGGACATCCCACCTCCCCATATGAAGGGGAAAGGGATGTCCCATGGAAGCCTCTGAGGCTATGATGGGACATCCCACCTCCCCTTATGAAGGTGAAAGGGAACTCCCATGGAAGCCTCACAGGCTATGATGGGACATCCCACCTGCCCTTATGATTGTGACAGGGATGTCCCACAGTAGCCTATGAGGCTACCATGGAACATCCCCCCCCATAATGAAGGTGAACAACATCATCACACAAATTCTTCCTTTTAACACATTTCATATGTATGCTTGCCACTTTTCAGTAGTAGTTGGTGTGTCTATCAATGCATACATCAGCAAAACTGTTAGTCACTGTACAGCACTGTACAGCTTGCAACAGCCTGCTACAGTGCCCACAGCACTACAGAAAGGTCCCCCCCTGTCCAGTACTGTCACAGCACTGTACAGTCCTGTACAACTACTACACTTTTTTCCTAATACCACTACTGTTTTTCACTAATACCATTACTACACTTTTTTCCTAATCCCACTACCATTTTTCACTAATACCATTACTATGCTTTTTTCCTAATCCCACTACCATTTTTTGCTAATACCACTACTATGCTTTTTTCCTAGTCCCACTACCATTTTTTGCTAATACCACTACTACACTTTTTTCCTAGTCCCACTACCATTTTTCGCTAATACCACTACTACGCTTTTTTCCTAGTCCCACTACCATTTTTTGCTAATACAACTACTATGCTTTTTTCCTAATCCCACTACCTTTTTGTGCTAATACAACTACTATGCTTTTTTCCTAATCCCACTATGCTTTTTTGCTAGTACAACTACTACACTTTTTTCCTAATCCCACTACCCTTTTTCGCTAATACAACTACTACACTTTTTTCCTAATCCCACTATGCTTTTTCACTAATACAACTACTATGCTTTTGTCCTAATCCCACTACCATTTTTCACTAATACCACTACTACGCTTTTTTGCTAATCCCACTACACTTTCAAGCTAATAGGACTATCACTCCATCACAGAAATCAAATCAAAAGTAGTAATATATTCAAATTCAAGTACTACCACATAATAGCCTAATAGAACTACACTTTTTTTGCTAATAACACTACCTACTACACTTTTTACTAATAGTACTATGCTTTTTGCTAATACTACTATGCTTTTTGGTACTACTACTACACCTTTTACTAATACTACTATGCTTTTTGCTACTACTACTACTACACTTTTTTCTAAGTGGGCTAATGGCATACATGACCCCATAGTAGGAATTGGCCTTTGTTTGGTCAGCTTTGGCAGCTTGCATGAAGGGCATGGGTCTTAGCATCCACTATATCATGTTTTGGGGTATTTTTGACTGCAAAATTTTGAGGCATTAGTGGCAGTGCTCACTTGACAAAAAAGCTAATCACTACTATGCTTTTTTGCTAATCAATACTACTGTACATTTTCTAGTCACACTACAAATATTTGGTAGTCAAAAAAGCGAACTATTGCTACACTTTTGGTAATCAACAATGTACACAACATTTAACTACTCAAACACTACCCTTTGGGTAATACAAATGTACATACACTTTACTAATCAAACCCTACACTTAATTGGTAATCAAAAAAGTGCCACAACACTACACTTTGCTAATCAAATACTACAAAACACTACACTTATTTGGTAGTCAAAATGCGCCACATCACTACACTTTTGCTAATCAATAGTGAACCCAACACTTTGCTAATCAATTACTAATCAACACTGCACTTATTAGGTAGTCAAAAAAGCGGACTTCACTACACTTCTGCTAATCAAAGTCTACACAACACCTTGCTAATCAATTACTAATCAACACTACACTTATTAGGTAGTCAAAAAAGCGGACTTTACTACACTTTTGCTAATCAATAGTCTACACTACACTTTGCTAATCAATTACTACTCAACACTACACTTATTTGGTAGTCAAAAATGTGGACTTCACTACACTTTTGCTAATCAAAAGGCTACACAACACTTTGCTAATCAATTACTAATCAGCACTAGACTTATTTGGTAGTCAAAAAAGCGGACTTTACTACACTTCTGCTAATCAAAACAGTTGCCACTACATTCATTAGGTAATCAAAAATGCGCCACAACACTACACTTTTGGTAATAAAATGTACACTACACTAATTGTATTTTGCTTGTATCTCAACCATTTTTGCATGGATGGATGGGATAAGCATACCTCTGGGGTCCTCTAGTAAGGCACTACAACTTTCATTATGACATCTTTGAAATTTAATTTTTGAGACATCCAATTTTTTTCATATTTTGCATTTTTCTCACCCATTTTTGGGCATATCAATTAGATAAGCATATTCCCACAATCCTGTGATCCAGCCCCACAACTTTCAGCAGATTCATCATAGCAAGGGGTCTGCAAGCCAGAGGCAAGCCAAGAAGCTGGCAAGGGGTAGCCTTGTCAGAACCCGAAATTCCCACCCAAAGGGGGTTGCTGACACATGCTGACACACCCTTTCAGTGGCACAAAAACACCCACACTGCCATGATCACATGCCACAAAAGGTCACATTGGGTCACTTCAGAAGTGGAGTTTGGAAGTCAGCTCAGCAGAGTGCAAAAATGGGTCAATTGGTCAATAGGTCGACCCATCTACCCCTTGCTATGATGATTCTTCCCAACTTTCATTATGACATTGTGGCTGTACAGTGTCATCTATGGGAAGCCCCTATCTCTGTAGCACTGTGTATCTGTAGGCCTGTCACTTCTGTGGGAGCCTGTGGGTAACTGTGGGTTGTGTGACATGGTACTGTCACACTTACCTCACTGCGCACTGTGACACTGTGACACTGTGACACTGAAGGTAGGCTGTGACATCACTGTGGCACTGTGGCCTCTGTGCCAAAAAGATGGTTTTGCTGATGTAGTTTATTCCTGGCATGTTTGCATGCATGCATAATGGTGACTGTGCAGAGCAAGAGTAGTATAACTACTATCAGTCTCATGACTACACAGATGAATCCTGTGTTAGTGAGGCTATGATGTCTACAAATTTTCCAGTCTTCTATGACTACTATATCACATGGTTGATTAGTGACTGACATGTGCCTGACACAACATAGCACTTTGGCATCTACAGTTGACAGTGTACCTGTGTGGCTATGCTATATATCAGAGTGGTTTTCCTGATGTGTGCCTGATACTATATAGTGATGTGGAAGCCATATATCACTATGTACCTGATGCAGGTTGCTACCTGTCAAAATGATTTTCCTGATGAAGATATGATTGTTGAATAATTATAATACTACAATAATAGTCAAGAAATGAGAAGTCACAAAGAGTTCAGATAGTCAGAAAAGTCATGTTGTAGTGGGGAGGCATCGGGCGAGAGGCTAGAGGCTGGGGGAGCAAGGTGTCGGGGTGCCAGGGGTTGGGGTATCGGGGGTCAGTCAGGGAGTTCAGGTGCGAGTGTAGCTTAGTAAGAATATCATCCTCAGCCGGAGCGTTGGCATCAGACAGAGTCGCGGAGACAGTCCTGGCGTGTCCATCTGGTGACGAGAGGGGAAAGGAAACCCTGGGAACGCAAAGACGCTTACCGTCATCAACAATCGAAGAGATAGCAAGAATACGTGGACTAGGCGGCAGAGGAAGCAGAACGCAACTCGGCAGCGATACAGGAACGGCAGAAAGCAGTCTTTTATCATCACCGTTAGCAGACACAGAGGACCTGGAGCTAACTACGCCACGCAGACCAACGCAGGACCACAGTAGAGGACGAGCAAGTAGTACGAGCCGGGTAGGGGGAACACGGAGCTACCACCTATGACTGGCGACCTTCTCAACGGGGCGCAGAGAGGAGAAAGAAGAAGGAGAAGAGGAATTAGATTGGGAAGCAGCACCGTCGAGCGGGAACTGGCCCATGACATCAAAGGAAACATCAGCTCTTCCAGCTACAGGGCAACTGATGTCGTACCAAATTATAAATGTGAACAAAACAGCGAAAGTTGTACCGCTATTCCGAGGAGATTACTCAGGCAAAGGAGAGCCGTCAGACTGGTTCACAGCATTCCAATTGTCCCTGCTGTCGACATGGTCAGACGCTATGAAAATAGATCGGTTTGGGTTGCAGCTGGCAGCGGGAAGTTACGCAGACAAGTGGTTCACGAGCCTACCCTCGAGCGACAAAAGGGACATGGCCTCATTGAAAGCAGCGTTCCTGAAAAGGTGGCCACCGATAAAACGACCGAAGTGGACGAAGGCCCAGCAACGAGAGCATGTCAGAGCGCTAGCACTGGACGAAGAGGACGTCGGGCGGTGGATAGAAGTGGACAATGGCGGAGACTATGGGCATGTGATATGGGCAACGAAAGTGATGAAGCTGGCGCTAAACATGGGGGATACAGAGGGCAAATTGATTGAGTATGCTGTGGAAGAGGTGCCAGCAATCCTTCGAAACGAGTTAGACGAGGAATACGACAGCTGGGACGAATTCGTTGAAGCGGTGAGGAAGGTCAAAGTAAAGAAGCTGCTAAGGAACAAGGAGACGAAGAAGGGGGAGCAAGAGCTGAAAAATGAAGTCCAGGAGCTGTGCCAGCAAATCAGCCAACTAGCAGTACGGCATGCAACGCAGGGATACCAGGTTCGGGCGGTACCGCGCATGCAGGGAGAAGGTGCAGCGCTGGGGGTTTGGGGGCAACATGCAAGGACGAACGCGATACCTTTTGCAACCAATGGAAGCGCACTGCCGCCAAGGGTTCCCTTAACAAGAGCCCAAATATTGGAAAAAGCAACGGTGATACCGCAGCATGCAAACACCGAGGTGGGCAGACGACTATATGAAGCCGACGTGGCAGCGTGGCACTGAACTTTTGGAGAAGGAGCGAGCCCAGCCCTCGAAAGACCATACCTGTTAAAACCCGGAACGATGACGGTGGGATCTGGAGAATGCTTCAGTTGCAGCATGGTCACGGACCCACCGCACGTCAGCGGTACCTGCACGACCAAGGAGGTATTGCGACTGTACAAAACGCAATGGCGACAACTTGTAGCGGGAATGTTAAGGAGGGCATCGCAACCCAGGGTCAACCCAGCGCCAGTACAGTATGTGTGGCCAAGTGGCCTGCAAGGTGATGCCAATGCAGAAACCAGCGCATCTCACGTATACACGGTTGCACCAGGAGACAGTTGGCAGACGGGGGCAGGAGACCAGAACGATTCCGAGGATCAGTGGGGATGGGCAATGGAGGGAAACTACTAGGGGCTGCAAGGAATGACGGGCAGTCAACAGCCCCGGGTACACATCTGTCAGAAAGGGTTCAGAAGGAGGAGATGGAGTTGGAGGATACGTGAGAAAGGGTGCTAAAAGGAGTTTGGGAGGACGGGAAGGAAGGCGAGGTAGAACAGCGTCAAGACGTGTCGAGCACGAGTACCATACAGGACCGCGGAAATACAGTCACTGACGTGTATGCGTTGGATGCGACGGGCCAGCCAGTGAGGTCGCAGGTCAGTCAGCCGTTCCTGGCGGTGCCGAGCCTAGAGGGTCCGATGGGCGAAAGGGTCAGGTTCCTTGCGGTGGTCGACAACGGCGCGATGATAAATGCAATCGATTCGGACACATACGGCAGGGTAAAGAGGAGGTTGGAGAAACTCAGCCCGTTGGGGCAGGTGTTAAGGATGGCGGATGGGTTGCTGGTAGCATCGGAGGGCACATGGTCGGGCAACTTACGATGGGGGACAGCAAACGCACAGACAACGTTCGAGGTATTCCCCAGTGGAGGGTCCTGGAGGATGTTAATAGGGAAACCTCTGTTGGATCAAATGAAAGCAGTCCACGACTACGGCAAAGACTCAATATGACTACCTAAAGGGGAGGGTTACATCGAGATAGCGAACCATGCTAATCAGGGGGTACCCGAACATGTCCTACCCACGAGAGTCCCCGCAGTAACGGAAGGAGAGCAGAGCGAGGCGAGAAAGGGTGAAGAGGAAAGGGAGGGACCGGTGGTCGAGGTGCGACAGTTGGGGGTGGAAGAGCAAGAGGAAGTGGTGAACGAAAGCAAGGACATGACGAGAGATTGGGAGGAAAGCACGACGGAAGACCCAACGAACGTGTTCACTAGACTCAGGAAGGAGGGACCATTCTACCCACCAAGGGT
Organism: Pisolithus marmoratus; assembly: GCA_024613145.1. NCBI lineage: Eukaryota > Fungi > Basidiomycota > Agaricomycetes > Boletales > Pisolithaceae > Pisolithus > Pisolithus marmoratus. Next base: position 32,268 of record JANFAE010000409.1, read on the forward strand.
TGAAGCGGTGGTGAAAGCAGTCAAGTACGGTCTGCTGCCGCCAAGCGAGTTGAAGCAGGTGAAGGATCTTGTGGCCGAGTTTGCCGACACCTTCACATTGTCGGTCAAGGAGGTGAAACCAGTGCCGTTCATAAAGTTCCGGCTAAACATCCCTAAAGACGCTAAGTTCCAGTTAAAAGTCAGTCAGAAACCACTAACCCAAGCACAGAAGGAGTGGTACCTACCAGTACTAGACGAGTTCAACGAAGCGGGGGTACTGCACGACATCAGGTCAGACGAGGTGCGAGCGATACACCCAACGGTGCTAGCGCAGAAGGCACATGGGGCACCAGGTCTCACGATGGACGAGATCAGGCAAATCGTGAAGGACCAGAGCGAGAAAGACTGGAGTCAGGCCAACCCAGAGGAAGCAAGAGGGCACGCATCAGATCCAGCAAAGGCAGTGAAGCAAGGTGGAAAACCGAAGTGGTGGGTATGCCAGAACTTCTATGAGCTCAACAAGGTGACGGAAGTGGCACCCATGCCGCAAGGAGACATAAGGGCGAAGCAACAACGCCTAGCAGGGCACAAGTACGTGTGCATCATGGACCTGGCATCGGGATTTTATGTGATAGAGGTCGAAGAGGAATGCCAGCCGTATCTGTGCATCTACACAGAGGGCAGAGGCTACCAATGCTATCAGCGCATGCCAATGGGATTACTAGGCTCACCATCATGCTTTGCAGATATGACGGCGATCACGTTCAAGGGTCTAGCAACACAAATAGGGTTGGAAACGTTCGTAGACGACAATGGGATAGGAGGGGACGAGTTCCAAGAGTTGCTAAAGCAGCTGCATGTGTTCCTCCTGTGGTGCCGTGAGAAAGACATATCACTGTCCCCACAGAAGATGCAACTGTTCATGACTGAGGTGGTCTTTGGAGGCGCAAGAGTGGGACGGGATGGAATCAGGCCGGACGTTGCAAAATTAGAGGCGGTTGCTAAGTGGCAAGCACCCAAGTCGTTGCTAGAACTGATGAGGTTCCTAGGCTTAACGGGATACTTCTGCTCGTTGGTAAAAGACTACGCAAGGTTAGCAGCACCATTGACGGACTTACAGAGAAATCTAGACATGCCAGGCTTGGATGCGAAAGCGAGCAAGCAAAAATACAGGCAGTACCTAAGGGATAGGCTGCTGGAACGGTATTGGACTCCAAGACAAACGAGAGCGTTCCTGCGACTAAAGCAAGTACTGACGTCAGAGCCAGTACTCAAAGCGCCCAAATTCGACAGCACACCATTCATTTTGACCACGGATGGATGTAAAGACGGGTTTGGAGCGGTCTTATCACAAAGGTTTGAGACGACGCTGGCAAGTGGAAAGAAGGTATCAACGGTACACCCAATTGGGTTCGCATCAAAGAGAACCTCGAGTGTAGAAGAGCGGTACAAACCCTACATTCTCGAGTTCGCTGCACTGAAGTTTGGAATTGACCATTTCAGCGACATCATCTGGGGGTTCCCGGTGGAACTTGAGACAGATTGCATGGCGTTGAAGGACACACTCTGCAACGACAAGCTGTCACTGGTGCACACTAGGTGGCGGGACGGCATCTCTGCATACCAGATCGTAGACATGCGGCACAAACCAGGAAAAACCAACGCAGCAGCAGATGCATTAAGCCGGATGTACACGGACACTCCAAGGTCAGAAGGCGATGGTAGTGGATGGATGGTCAGTGAAGACTGGGAAGCATCAAGGGGCATAGTCAATGATCTATTCACAATCGAATCAGACCCAAAATTCGCAGCTTTAAGAGAACGGTTTGCTAACGAGCCATTGTTTCTAGAAGTGGTAGATGCAATCTACAACCTTAAAACGACCACAAGCGATCGCGAACGGCACAGGGCACAACACAGAGCAGAGGGGTACCACATAGAGGACGGACGCCTCTGGCGCGTATACACAACAAGGTCGATACGAGCAAGACCGAGGGTAGAATGTGTCATGCAGGAAGAGGCTGTTGCAATGGCAGAAGAAGAGCATAAAGCGAACGGACATTGGGGAAGGGACTTGGTGAAGTTAAAGCTGATGGACAAAATCTACAGCCCAAGGTTAGACCAGTCCATACGGCAAGCGTTACTGAGTTGTGCACAGTGCAAAAACTTCGGATCGACGCACCTACACGCGCTGCTATACCCAATCACAAGACGGCACCCATTCGAGCTCATCGTAGCAGACTACCTGTCGATGCCCAAAGGAAAAGGAGGGTATCACTCGATCTTACTGATGCTCGACACCTACTCGCAGTACGTTTGGGGCTTCAAGCTCAAGGTGCACGGAACGGCAAAAACGACGGTGGAAGGCCTAAAAGCGGTCATGCACACGTTTAGGGCACCGGAAACATTCATGACAGACGGCGGATCGCATTTCAAAAATGGCGAGGTAAAAGCCTGGTGCGAGGCTCACGGAACTAAGCACCACATAGTAGCGGCGTATGCGCCATGGATAAACGGGCTGGTAGAGAATGCTAACAGTAAATTGCTAGGACGGCTGAAGCGGCTATGCAGCCCAAAAGTAGGAGAGGACGAGGAGCATGGCATGGAAACCAACGACGTAGCAAAGCAATGGCCAGGCCACTTCAACGACGCAATAAAGCAAATGAACGAGCGGATCATACCGGCATTCCAAATGTCACCAAAGGAGTTGCTGCTAGGGCTGGTGATAAACACCACACAGACACCGACTGAGGAGGCGACGCAAGAGCCTGACAGAAGAGCGGTAGATGTACAGCTCGCGTACATGGAGCAGCAGCGACTGGATGGTGCAGGGCAAGCATTATTACATGTGGTAAGGAGAAAAGCTACTTTCGACAAGCGGGTGTTACGCTCTACTACAGGTGAAGTAGTGTTCGAAGAAGGACAGTTGGTGCAGGTATACGACGCCACCCTCGAAGCAACGTTCATGACCATAAGGAAGCTGCAGCCGAGGTGGTCAGCACCGAGACGTGTAGCGGGGCGAGTAGGCAACTCGTACAAGCTCACCACGCTAGAGGGGTTCCCGATGAGAGGGTTGGTACACGCAAGGCGGCTAAGGCTGTTCGTACCGAGAGACGGGACGGTGCTGGCAGAAGTGCAGGAGGCGTTAGAGGAGGACGGGCCAGAAGGTGCAAGATGGGAAGCTGAGGAGGAGGAGAGAGAGACGAGAGAGAGATGGGCGAATGGAGAGGAAGCGACCCCAGAGGTTCGCACGTGTTAAGGGGGGCACATGTAGTGGGGAGGCATCGGGCAAGAGGCTAGAGGCTGGGGGAGCAAGGTGTCGGGGTGCCAGGGGTCGGGGTATCGGGGGTCAGTCAGGGAGTTCAGGTGCAAGTGTAGCTTAGTAAGAATATCATCCTCAGCCGGAGCGTTGGCATCAGACAGAGTCGCGGAGACAGTCCTGGCGTGTCCAATGTCAATAGACAAGGGATCTGTAGAAAAGGGCTGTAGGCAGCCTCAGTAGTGACTCAACTACTATTATATTATAGTGTACCTGTAGGCAGCTACAGGTGATCAGTAAGTAAATACTGGTAAAAGAATGTGTGAACATACCCTCAGTAGTGACTCAACTACTGAGGAAACAGTACCAAAATGTACTACTAAGTGCACTCTAAGCGCTTATGTAAGCAAGTAAAAACTCGCACCAAATATACATCACACAGAGGTGATTCAATCTCCAACAGGATCTACTAAAAAAAGTCCAGATTCTATCTGTGCCTATTTGGCTATCAGTGCTGAAATAAGTACAAAAAGTACAAAAAAGACTTTGGCCACTTTACTGATGACCCTAACATACTTGGCACAAATTTCATAATTATATTCTGCAGCCATGGGCTGGAAAGTAATAAACTGACATAAACTGCACATCACACTGCAAGCATTTCACAATTTTTCTTCAGAAAACATGCTGAAAAAATTGAAGAAAGTGATACTCTTTTTTGACAGGTGTTTTCAAAGAGAAAAGGCAAAAATAATATTTTCTTTTCTTTGCATGATTTGCCACAAAACATTGATTGATGGTAATACCCATTAGTGTAGAAGCTAATCAGCACTACCATCAATTCCTGTTTGTCCACAGAAAAGACAAAGAAAACAAAGTATTATATTTGCATTTTTTCTGTGAACACAGCCCAAATAAAAGTGTATCTCTTTTTTCAATTTTTTCAAGATATTTTGGCATGACAAATTGTGAAATGCTTGCAGTGTCAGCTCCATGTCCCAAAAAAAAGCCAACTGTACAATTTTATCAAACTGGCATGTAGTAATGCATCATGAGGACAGGGAATGGTGATTTGCTAAGGCAAAGTGTTCAGCCTTTGCTCTTCTGCCACCTTTCCTCTGCACAACATGTACCTCAGTGCACTCATACAACTACAACATAAGATAAATACAATGACACCCTCAGGGGCTAACAATGCTCATCTCAGTTGTGCAGACAAACAACTGAGGGACAAATATATACAAACTAAAGTTTAAGTATCAATGCATTTGAACATGACTGTTGCATGCCAACCCCCTGCAATAGTTTTCATATTTGCTCAAAACTGTGCATTCCTGGTTTGATGTGACATATCTCTCCAGATGTCATTACTAGCAATCACATTCTCGAGGCACCCAAGAGCCTAGGTGACGCAACAACCTGGTGCCTATTCTGAATGGTGCTCTGGGTGCCCACCACACAGAAAATGATAGGCAGTGGGAAGAGCTGTGGGTACTCATTCATAATCTAAAGGTAGGTCTGTGGCACACTTTAATTGTCAGCAATTGTGATGTTTTACAGTTGGCTGATGAGGGCATGAGTCAGACAATTGAGTTCATTGTGTTTTCCATGAATCTTTTTCCCTCTCTCCTGGGTTGGAGTACCAAGCATTCAATGAGGAAAGTCATGTTCAATGATGGAGTGGGGAGTGTGGGAAAGGAGGTTGGAGGTGAGAGCAGGGAGATGGGTGTGGGGAGTGCCAGGGGTCCCAGCAGAGAGAGGGGTTAGTGAGCACGAGAGCATAGATTAGTAAGCAAGGTTGCTTGTACCAGTCAGGCATCAGGCATCAGCAGCAGTTCTGGCTAGTCCATCTGGTGATGAGAGGGGACAGCGAACCCCAGCAATGGAAGCACATCTGGAGTCATCTACATTACAGGAGGTAGCAAGGATAAGAGGCATGTATAGGAGAAACAGCAGGGTAGAGGCAGGCAGCAGTACAGGAATCATGGAAAGTGGTACTACATCATCATTGGCAGTGGATGAAGAATTTGAGCTGTTTACACCATGAAGACCTACAGGTACCACAGCAGGCCACACTTGGGCTAGAGCCCAAGCAAGAAGCACGAGTGCAGCAGCCACCACACAGTCATACCATTTATGACCTGCCCACTTCCCATCCTCACTCAAACAAGAGGAGGAAGACCTAGAGCAAAGACCAGGAGAAACAACAACCTCAGGAAGAAGGAACTGGCCTACAACACCATCTAGACCAAGTGGGACAGCTCTGGCCAACTCCATGATGTTGTATCAGATCATAAACATCAATGAAACTGCTAAAGTCATACCACTCTTCCAGGGGGACTACTTGAGCAAGGAAGAACTGGCAGATTGGATCACAGAGTTCCAACTATCTCTCCCATTGTCATGGATGGAGAGGATGAAAGTTGACTGATTTGGTTGACAGTTAGCAGCAGGAAGTTATGCAGATGAATGGTTCACAAACTTGCCATTGGAAGACAAGGTGGACATGGTGATGTTAAAGGCTGCATTCCTCAAAAGATGGCCACCAACAAGAAGGCCCAAGTGGATGAGGATGCAACAACATGAGCATATCAGAGCACTGAGGCTAGATGAAGAAGAAATCGGAAGTTGGGTGGAAATGGAAATGGGAGGTGACTATGGGCACATCATGTGGGCAAGGAAAATAATGAGGTTAGCATTGAGTATGGGAGACATGGAAGGAAGGTTAATTGAATATGTGGTGGAAGAAGCCCCAGCAGCATTGAGAAACAAACTGGAAGAAGAGTATGACAGTTGGGATGAGTTCATGGAGGTGGTGAGGAAAGTGAAGGTGAAGAAGATGCTGAGAACAAGGGAAGCTAGGAAGGGAGAGCAGGAGCTATGAAATGAAGTTGTGGAACTCTGCCAGCAGATTGGGCAACTCACAATCTGAAATGCCACACAGAACTACCAAATGAGGGCAACAGTACACCCAATGGGAGAAGGTATGGTGCAGGGGTATGGGAAACAGTACCCAAGAACAAATGCAATATCAAGTGGGGCCAACAGGAACATAGTAATCCTGTGAGTTCCATTAACTCGAGCCCAAATTCTAGAGAAGGCTATGTCCATGCCTCATTGAGCAAATACAGAGGCAGGGAGGAGGCAGTATGAGATGGACATTGCAGCATGGCATAGATCCTTTGGAGAAGGGACAACACCAGCTTTGGAATGACTGTACCCACTAAAACCAGGAACAGCAGTGATAGGATCAGGGGAGTGCTTCATGTGCAGCATGGTCACAGACCCACCACATGTAGGGGGCACATGCACAGCCAAAGAGATACTGTGCCCACACAAATCCAGGTGGTGATAAATGGTGGCAGGCATGCTCCAATGGAAAGCACAGCTAAGGTCCAACCCAATACCGGTACAATATGTCTGGCTGAGCCCTCACCAGGTCAAAGTCAGTGCTGAAGCAGATGCACCATGGGTGTATACAGTAAATGCCAAAGAAGGTTGGCAGGGGAGGAATGTAGAAGTAGATGAAAATTGAGGAGATCACTGGGAATGGATGACAGAGGGAAACTTCTAGGGGCTGCAAAGAGCAATGGACAGTTGACAGCCCCAAGGAAGCATCCATCTCAGAAGGATTGGTGGCCAATGAACCAGGGAGAGTTCACTCAGGGCAAACCAGCAGTGGAGGTAGCAGACATACAGGAGGATGAAGCAGAGGAAAGTCAGGACATGTTGCACACAAGTAAAGTACACAACACTGGGAATACAGTAACTGATGTGTATGCATTGGATGTGATGGGTCAGCCAGTCAAGCTGCAAGTCAGCCACCTGTTCATGGCAGTTCTGAGCCTAGAGGGACCTAAAGGAGAGAGGGTCAGGTTCCTGGTGATAGTGGACAATGGAGCAATGATAAATGCTCTGGATACAGTGGCATACAACAGGGTGAAAGGATGGTTGAAAGCACTAAAACTGTCTAAGCAGGTCTTGAGGATGGCAGATGGGTCACTGGTAGCATCAATGGGAACATGGTCAGGTGCCTTGCAATGGGAATCAACAAGCACAGAGATGACTTCTGAAGTGTTCCCAAGTGGGGGTTCATGGAGAATGCTGATTGGGAAACTGTTATTGGACCAAATGAAGGCAGTTCACAATTATGGTAGAGACTCAATATGACTACCACACAAAGGAGGCTACATGGAAGTTGCCAACCATGCAGATTGGGAAATGCCAAACCATGTCCTACCCACGAGAGTCCCTACATCAGTGACAGTGGACAAAGGCATGAGGGTAATTACTGGAGAAAGGGAAGAGAAGGCAGAAGTAGACATGAGGCAAGTAACAGCAGGGGAAGTGGAGGAGACAGAGGACAGAGAGGACATGACAGTGGGGTGCAATGTGGGCTCATTGAGAGAGGAAGAGATGAGGAAGGTTCTAACAAGACTCATGGAAAAGGGAAAAGGGCCCCTTCTACCCACCAAGGGTGCAGGCAATACTGAAGGTGATCAAATGTGGACCACTGCTGCCAGATAAAATGAGACAAGTATGGGAGATGGTTGCAGAGTTTGCAGATGCCTTCACACTGTCAGTGAAGGAAGTGAAACCAGTCTCGTTCATAAAGTTTCAGTTGAACATCCCTAGGGACACCAAATTTCAACTGAAAGTCAACCAAAAACTGCTCATGCAAGCCCAGAAAGAGTGGTACTTACCAGTGCTAGATGAGTTTAACGAGGCAGGGATCCTATGCAACATCAGATCAGATGAGGTGTGGGCAGTACACCCAACAGTACTGGCACAGAAAGCACATGGGGCACTGGGTCTCACGATGGAAGAGATCAGGAAAATCATCAAAGAGCAGTGCAGGGACAGCACTAGACTAGATGGTGCCAGACTAGGGCAGGGTCCAAGCCAGGTAAAGAGCAAAGGCCAAGAAAAGAAACTGAAATGGTCCATTTGCCAGAACTTCCATGAACTCAACAAAATATCAAAGGTTGTGCCAATGCCCCAAGGCAATATCAGGGCAAAGCAACAGTGGCTGGCAGGTCATCAGTACATGTGTGTCATGGACTTAGCCTCAGGCTTCTATGCAATCGAGGTTGATGAAGAGCATCAACCATACTTATGCATCTACATGGAAGGCAGAGGCTATCAGTGCTATCAACACATGCCTATGGGGTTACTAGGCTCACCATCTTGCTTTTCAGATATGACAGCGATCATGTTTAAGGACCTAGCAGTACAAATAGGCCTTGAAACATTTGTAGATGACAACAGGATAGCAGGAGACAAATTCCAGGAGCTACTAGGATGACTATGCATGTTTCTCGTTAGGTGTCAAGAAATGGGTGTGTCATTGTCACCACAAAAGTTGCAATTGTTCATGTCAGAGGTGGTGTTCAGAGGGGTGAGAGTAGGTTGGGAGGGAATCAGACCAAACATAGCAAAACTGGAGGCAGTTGCTAAGTGGCCAATACCCAAGTCACTATTAGAATTGATGAGATTCTTAGGGCTAACAGGGTATTTCCAATCATTAGTCAAGGATTATGCCAGGATAGCAGCACCCCTCACAGATCTGCAATGGAACCTTGACCTACTGACACCAGATGCAAAAATGAGCAAAAGGAGGTACAAACAGTACCTGCGAGACAGGTTGTTAGAGTGGTACTGGACAGCCAGGCAAGCAAGGGCATTCCTAAGACTGAAACAAGTGTTGACATCAGAACCAGTACTGAGAGTGCCTAAGTTTGATGGTACACCCTTCATACTGACCACAGACAGGTGCAAAGATGGTTTTGGAGCAGTGTTAGCACAACATTTTCAGACAACACTGGCAAATGGGGAGAAGGTAACAGTGGTGCATCCAATTGGGTTTGCATCCAAGTGGACATCAAGTGTAGAAGAGTGATACAAACCATACATCCTTGAGTTCACAGCACTGAAGTTTGGGATTGACCACTTCAGCAACACAATCTGGGGTTTCCCAGTAGAACTGGAAATGGATTGCATGGCACTCAAGGACATGCTGTGCAGTGACAGGTTGTCCTTAGTACATGCAAGGTGGTGAGATGGAATATCAGCATACCAGATTGTAGATGTGAGGCACAAACTGGGAAGAACCAATGCCATGGCAGATGCATTGAGCTGGATGCATGCAGACAAACCAAGGACAGATGACAATGGCAGTGGGTGGATGGTCAGTGAGGATTGGGAGGCACTGAAGGGCATAATCAATGATTTGTTTACCATAGAGGCCAGCCCAGAATACATGGCTTTAAAGGAACATTTTGCTAATGAACTGTTGTTCCTAGAAGTGGTAGAGGCAATCTACAACCTCAAGACAACCACCAATGACAGAGATCGATGACAAGCACAGCACTGTGCAGAGGGTTATCATGTCAAGAACAGATGACTATGGCAAGTACAGTCAATGAAATCAGTATGAGCCAGGCCAAGAGTTGAGTGCATCATGCAAGAGGAAGCCATTGCATTGGTGGAGGAAGAGCATAGGTTGAACAGGCATTGGGGATGCAATCTCATCAAGCTCAAGTTGATGGATACCATCTGCAGTCCATGTCTAGATCAATCCATATGGCAAGCACTTCTGAAATGCATGCAGTGTAAAAATTTCGGTTCAATGCACCTGCACTCATTGCTGTACCCAATCACAAGGTGCCATCCATTCGAGCTGGTGGTGGCAGAATACCTGTCTATGCCAAAAGGAAAAGGGGGTTATCATTCAGTGTTACTAATGCTTGACGCATATTCACAGTATGTCTGGGGATTCAAGCTCAAAGTGCACAGTATGGTGAAGACAATGATCGACAGACTGAACATGATAGCACATGCATTTAAAGCTCCTGAGACATTCATGACAGATGGGGGGTTGCACTTCAACAATGGAGAAGTAAAAGCATGGTGCAAAGCACATGGAACAAACCAGCACATAGTGGTGGCATATGCACCTTGGATCAACAGGCTGGTGGAGAACACAAATGGCAAGCTACTGGGTAGGTTAAAGAGGATGTGCAGTCCAAGGCTAGGAGAAGATGAAGAATGCAAAGGAAACCTGGACAGCATAATGAAGACATGGCCAGACCACTTCCAGGAAGTGGTAAGACGAATGAATGAATGAATCTTACCAGCCTTCCAGCTTTCACCAAAGGAATTGTTATTGGGGCTAGTGGTGAATACAAGTCAAATGCCAGTCAGAGAGGCAGCACAAGAACTGGACAAGAAAGCAGTAGACATGCAGCTAGCCTACATGGAACAACAGCACTTGGATGGAGCAGAGCAGGCAGTGCTACATGCAGTAAGGAGAAAAGCTGCATTTGACAAGTGGGTACTATGCTCAGTTACAGGGGAAGTAGTTTTCAAAGAAGGGCAGTTGGTCCAAGTACATGAGATGGCCCTCAACATGACTTTGGCAAGCTTGAGGAAACTGCAGCCCAGTGGTCAGTGCCAAGACATGTAGTTGAAAGGATGGGAAACTCCTACAAGCTCATCATGCTAGAAGGGTTCCCAGTAGGCAGGTTAGTCCATGCAAGGAGACTATGGTTGTTCATACCAAGAGATGGCACAGTGCTGGCAGAAATACAGGAGGCAATGGGGGCAAGTGAGGAGGAAGAAGCAGAAGAGAGCTTTGAGTTAGAGCTAGGAGATGAAGAAGATGGAGAGGGAGAGTGAGGAGTGAGAAGGAAGTGACCCTGGAGTGTCACATCTGTAGAAGGGGGCACATGGAGTGGGGAGTGTGGGAAAGGAGGTCAGAGGTGAGAGTGGGGAGATAGGTGTGAGGAGTGCCAGGGGTCCCAGCAGAGAGAGGGGTTAGTGAGCATGAGAGCATAGATTAGTAAGCAAGGTTGCTTGTACCAGTCAGGCATTGGGCATCAGCAGCAGTTCTGGCTAGTCCAACAGCACCAGGGATGTTGTTGAATTTGGCATATGCATTTCTGGCATAGCATCAAACATGTTGCTTTGGACCTTCTGGTTTGTTCAACTGTGGCCCAGCATCAGCAGTTGTCAATGAAATGCTCGTATTACTAGGAGTGATGCACAGCCATTGATGGCATGGGTTTCGGTTGCATGTTCGAAAGAGCAGGAGGCTAGTCCTGAAAACCCTCTAGATTTACGATCCCATAAAGGCCTCATTAACAGCATAATGAGCTCGAATTTTCTGTTTTAGCTGCCCAATGCCTTTAACATAGGCCTGGAAGAAAATGGCTGATCAGAGCAATGCTGTCAGTATCAAAACTGAACATCGTTACCCTTCAGCCCTTGGGATGTCCCATTGGTGCTTGGATCAGTACATATACACCAACCTGCTGCAATCATTCTGCAAATGTGTAGAAAAGGGCTGTAGGCAGCCTCAGTAGTGACTCAACTACTATTATATTAGATATACCTGTAGGCAGCTACAAGGTATCAGTAAGTAGTCTACAGTAAACAATGTATGTGCTTACCCTCAGTAGTGACTCAACTACTGAGGAATCAGTACCAAAATGTACTACTAAGTGCGCTCTAAGCGCTTATGTAAGCAAGTAATAACTCGCACCAAAAAGGGTTATCACACAGAGGTGATTCAATCTCCAACAAAATGCCCTACCTGCTTGATTGTTGACTTGTCACTGCTGTTGTATAGCTTTTCCTTTTTAGCAAACAATTAGATGTGGATTATTTTTTCTCTTGATTTCTGTCGCCCTCTAGTTGTCTATTTATCGCTTTCGTATATTTCCCACATTACTCAGCTCTAGTCCTCATTCGACGATTTCTACGACTTCGGCCCAGGTTCCAACTTGACAATGATTCGATAACACGTCAGAGAAATACGTACGCACATGTTCTACAAGTTACAACAATCAGGTCTGTGTACTCCTACTAAGTATGTAGGGAACGGAATAAATTCAGCTGTCTACGCTACAAAAGGTAGCTCAGGTATCAGCCGATGTAAACACCAGTCCAAATCGGACGCACGACGAACAGGAATTGATCAGAGACAACTAATGATAACGTAGATGATAACGGAACAGGTAGATAACCCTGGCAGCATCATGATTTAAGGACGTTATTGCGCCGCACAAATCGCGCAATCTGGCCGTGGGAAATAAAGAAACAGGCCCGATATCTTGATATTGATCAAACCGCCGGTCATCATCGTAAGTACCATTCTGCATTCATTACCACGGCAGTGGTCTTCATACTGATCCTTCACACACCTTAAGCTCTACGCAGCGAAGAAGTATAAAGAGTCATAGTTTACGTTTAGATGGCTTCGGGTCGCATCAAAAAGTGGTTCAAGTCGCTCCCCCTCGAGACCAGGAGTGATTCTCATCTCGCCCGCCAAAGCGATGCAAGTGATATAGGTCCTGTTGCAACCGAAGCTACGGCTGTAGGTATGATGTTTTCGAGCTTTCGACAATATAAGGCACTTGATATAGGAATAAATACAACAGCCAGGGATGTCACCAGCGATGTAGTGAGTCCACTTTCCCATCTGGTTGGAGCCACTACCAAAGGTATTATTGTCCCATCTGGTGAATTCCGGTTGTCTAACCCAGAGTCACAGAAACTACATTGTCTGGACCTGCTCACCACCTTGGTTCTAAGATTGCAGATGAACACATAAAAAAGATTAAGCGCTTTCGAGTTCTTGTGATGGGCAGAGCAAATGCAGGTAAAACCACCATCCTCCATAGGGTCTGCAACTCTACAGATCAGCCAGAGATTTTTGATGGAAAGGGGAACAAGGTATAGTCCTGTGGGGTTAGTAGTGATACCTGTCTGATGATTTTCAGATTGAAAATGACATAGTGCAAGGCACTCTGACTGTAGGTTGCCATGTTGATTTATAGAAATTCATATTGAAGCTTGTTATGCCCAGCGTGGTTACCATGATATTGAGAACGAGCTCGTGTTTCGGAGCTGCCCAGGCTTTATATTCCATGACTCTTGTGGGTTCGAAGCAGGCTCCACACAACAATTTGACCAGATGTCAAACTTTGTGGTTCGCTGCGGAGCCACCAGAAATCTGAATAAACGTGTTCATGTTATATGGTGAGGACTGAACTTTGAGTGACAGCAGGCTAAGGTAACAGATAGATCTAGGTTTTGCATCCCCATGACAGACTCCCACAGGACAGTAACTGCTGCCGAGCAAAAATTCTTCAATGCGTGTGATACAGGACATGGTAAATTCTCATGGTCAAATATCATTACCATATATAACTGAATTTCTGCTTAGTTCCTGTGATAGTAGTGCTGACAAAGGTGGATGCTCTGTACCTCACTTCAATTAGGGAGCTTCTGGATGAGGGTTCGACAATAGCAGAAGCAAAAGCAAGGGCCCCACAAAAGCAAGGCGAATTATTAGAAAGGCTGCTCGCACACATAAAATATGAGCTTGATAGGTGTAAGTTTCCACCAAAAGGATTTGTATTACTTCAGAGTGGGTATTCCTTCACTCAGAGATGGTCCCACTGAAAATGTGTGATAGCAGAGATGAATGGAGAGGATGCAGACCCCACTCCTTTGATGGAATGCACTACAAATATGCTGGTTGGGGGAGGGCTACAGAGGTTACTTATAGCAACCCAACAGTCACAGATTACATTGTCCATTCAACATGCAGTGTACTGGTAAGCATGTAATATGGGCATAGTGTAAATTCTGATATTCTGCAGGGTGGTTGAGAGAATGATGTTGAAGATAATCAAACAGGGAGAAACACCAGACATGAAATCTTTTGAATGCAATATCCTTCATTGGTTTCCTAACCATGCAGTGAGTAGTCTCCCCAGGGTGCCAGGTAGTTACTGAATGCAATGGATGCACCCACATGGGCTGTGCCTGGCCCTGGAACAGCAACATGTGGGTACCCACAACACAGGTTTAGCTACACTATTTAATCACTGGCTTTCCTCACTTGACAGTTTGTGAGTTATTTCATGGCAGATTAAGCTGGGTGCCCACTGATCAGCCTCACTTGTTTGTGACATAACAGCTTGTGAGTCATTTCCTTGGAGGTTGGGCTGAGTGCCTGCTGAGGTGTCTGCTTTCACTGTGCTTGGTGATATGATAGGGTGTGAGTGTCTGAAAGGATAGAGGCCCATGGTTTGACTGAATGGCCCTCTGCTTCTTGTGTCTGCTGCTTACTGTGCTTGTTATCTTCTTTGTCAAACAAGCCAGGATGTGAGTCAATTAAGAGTTTCCTGTACCTTTTGCCCATCCTGAAGTGTAAAATGGTCCTGCCTTTTCTGCTGTTGGAATTATCAGCTAGTAAGGCTACTTTCCATGTGATTTTTTTCATTTGATCCAGACACATACAATCATAGACAGAAGTTGCAATTGAAGATAGATCCAATATGCTAACTCAGGATGTCACTGTCCAATCAATAGCTGAGCATGGTGTTGGTAAGTGGTAGCCACACTTTACTTGAGCAATACTCATCACTTTAGCATGTTTGCTCATTTTTGAGTATTGCTACTTTTTATTGCAACATGAGCAATGCCCCAAGAAGGAAGGTGTTATCCCACTTGCTGTGAAAGAGTACAAGAGTTCTGGTGTTGCAGCCACCATCCACCAGTCTGTTAAGAGAGCTGTTCAGTACCATGGTCACAATGTGGATAATTTGTGTCAAACTCTTGTAACAATCACTTTGGAGAATCGAATGTGTGAGTGGATATATCCAGCATTCTCCAAGTCATGATATATAACTCTTTTCAGCATACAAGCTGTTTAATTAGACATTTGATAAGCAGACCTCCAAATGTTACCTCTATAGTTGTCTTAGCAGAGATTATTTCAACACTGTGTAAAAGGTACTTGCTCAAGGAAGCTAAAATCCTAAACCGTAATGCTGCTGTTGAACTGAACTGAAGTTGAAGTAAGTTCACTTGGGTTCACATTCTATGTTAGTTGGATGGATGAAGCAGAACAGAGTCTTGGATCAAACTGTATCTGAAGTGGCACATGTAGTACCATAATGCATCAGCAAACCACTGTGTTTGGCCCAGTGGTCAGAGCACATCACAGCATGGCATGGTTCAGACACTGTGTGACAGCCATGCAGGACTCAGTGACCACAGTCATGACAACTGTGTAATATTGACTCACAGCAGCCCAAAGTGCCACAGTGCTGCAAGGCTCATAGCTTCATTAGAGCCAGTTCAGTATGTGTAGAAAGAAGTTCATTTGCCAAAATAGTAGCTGCTGCTCTTCCAATTACTCTCATTTTCTGTCATGATTGTGCAACTCCCAGCTATCACACTTTGCTAATTAGTATTACTTCCAGTAGATAGCCTTCTCCTGGTGTGTATATTGCTGGTCTCTGGACCCCAGGGCCCAGACCCTGGCACACTGCCTTTCCTTTGTTCAGTATATAGTTTTGTAGTTTCACCTTAGCATAGCTTCCCTGTTCCACAGCTTATGTTTCAGCCACCAGTGGTCTGGCTTTTGACCACCTGGTTGGTAGATTAGTTGCCCCATACATAGCTTTAGTACTACAGGTTACCAATACTGCCAGTACACTGGCATTAGTACTTCTGGTACTTACATATATAAGCCATGTACTTACTTCTGTAGATACTTAGCAATAATATCAACCTGAACTCCAAGCTGGTGATTGACTTGAACTTCTGAGCTGAACCCCTGAGCTTCCCATACTCCCTCCTGTTCCCTTGCCTAGTCACTTGGCATACCCAGAACCTATCCAACAACCCAGTTCATGAGCTGAGGCTGATATGGGTGTTGTGCCAACTTCATAGGTCCCAGTACTCATGACCCCCTTTGCCAGAACTATGCTGGCACTTGTTTCCTGGTCTGGACCTAACCCTTGGAACCCAGTTCTAACATTTTCACACATAGTTCAGTCAACCATAGTCCTGAAACCAGGACACCTGATGTGTACATTTTCATCTAAAGGTGGGATACATAGCTGATATCAGTTGATCAGCCCTGACATGGGTTCAGCCAACACAGATAGGGCATGGCCAACCACCTGAAAGTGGGAGAAGCTGATGTGGCTGGTGGATGACCCACCCCCCTGAAAGTGGGGAAGGCTGACCTAGCTTGGGGATGGCCCACCCCCCTGAAAGTGAGATAGGCTGACATGGCTAGTGGATGAACCACCCCCTGAAAGTGGGATAGACTGACCTAGCTGGAGGATGACACACCCCCTGAAAGTGGGGTAGGCCAACATGGCTGGGAGTTGCATCAGGAAAAACTGACAGTGCAATATTTGTTATAGACTGGAATAGTGTATCACTATTTGATATATAGTGAGCTATAGCACTATTTTAACTATAGATCATGATGTCATAATGAGAGTTGTAGGGCTGGGTCACAGGATCATGGGAATATGATTACCTCATTGATATGCCCAAAAATGGGTGAGAAAATTGCAAAATACAAAAATAAATTGATGTCTCAAAAAATATTTTTCAAAGATGTCCTAATGAAAGTTGTAGTACCTGACAAGAGGACCATGGAGGTATGCTTACTTCATCCATCTGTGCAAGAATGGTAGAGATATAGACAAAATACAATTAGTGTTCTGTAGTCTCCATTGTTATTACCAAAAGTTTAGTGTGTGTGTGTTCTTTTTTGATTTGTTTGGTTGTGTTTGATTAGAAAAGTGTTTGTATACTGCAATAGTGTGCAATTATTGCATACAGTGAGTGAAAAAACTCTTGCAATGTTTGGCTGTTTTGGACTAATTCCAGTGTAGCACCATGAGGCATGGGAATCCTGCTTAGCTTTGGTGAGATAGTTGGTAGCATGGACTCTTGTCTACAAAATGGTCCCAGGGTCATGTGATTTGGTCTAGTGGCCATTGAGATATGTCAGTTATAAAACAGCTACATCATTGCAAGGGTAATAATCACTTTTGAAAAGTGAGGGGTATTTAAGGGATATCAGTACTTGGTATAGCCTCCTTTTGCTTTAAGCATGGCCTCAACCCTCCTAGGCATACTTTCAATCAACTTCTGACACTCAGCTGGTATATTGTTCCACTCCACCTGAGTCCTCTCCCACAACTCCAGTATTCTGGAACTCGGGGGGGTGTTCATACTCTGCAAGCCTCCTCTTGAGGTAACCCCAGGCATGTTCTATGGGGTTAAGGTCAGGGGACTGTGCAGGCCATACCATGGTCCTAAAATCATGCTCTTCTAGCCATTCCTTGACACACTTGCAGGTATGCTTGGGGTCATTGTCCTGCTGGAAGATGATGTCAGGAGGATGGAGACCATAATACTTGAGGGAATCTTGAAGTTCATCCTTCAAAATTTGAAGGTATAGGTCCCCATCCATCCTACCATCAATCTTGGTGGCATATCCAACACCCTCCCAAGTCATACAGCCCCACATCATCAGAGAACCTCCAAACTTCAGTGTCCCCTCTACTAGCCTATCATTCAGCTTCTCCCCTGGCTTTTTCCACACCCATTTGTGCCCATCTGACCCCAGGCAATTGATCTTAGTCTCATCAGACCATACCACCCTCTTCCAGTCCTCCAAAGTCCAATCTTTGTGAGCATTGGCAAAGTCTAACCTTGCCTTGTGATGCTTGGCAGAGAGGATAGGTCATTTTCTCTTTACCACAGCCTTCATACCAGTCTTTTTCAAGTGCTGATGGACAGTATTTGAATGCAGGGGTTGGTTGATAATCACTGCAAGCATTTCACAATTTTTCTTGAGAAAACATGCTGAAAAAATGGAAGAAAGTGATACTCTTTTTTGATAGGCATTTCCAAAGAGAAAAGGCAAAAATAATTTTCTCTTTTCTTCACATGATTTGTGACAAAACATCAATTGATGGTAGTACCCATTAGTGTAGAAGCTAATCAGCACTACCATCAGTTCATGTTTTGGGGCAGAGCAGACAAAGAAAATGAAATATTATATTTGCATTTTTTCTGTGAACACAGCCCAAATAAAAGAGTATATCTTTTTTCCATTTTTTCAGCATATTTTGGCATGAAAAATTGTGAAATGCTTGCAGTGAATGTTGAATGTTGGAGAGAGTTTTGGTCACCTGCACAGCATTTTCTGCCTTCTGAGTAGAGATAAGGTGGACAGCATGGCAGACATTGGCAGGGGAGAGCTTGGGTGGACAACCTCCAGTGGACTTTTGGAGGTTGGAATGCTCCTTGGAATGAAGCCTAGATATGGTAGAAACATGTAGACCAGTACTAGGGGCAATAGAGGAAGCAGAGTGACCAGAATCAAGCATAGACAGGATAGTACTCTTTTGGGTAGCAGAGAGAGATCTCATGGTGGTAGAGGTTGGGAATAAAGAAGCATGTGAACTTATTCAAACTCAGACATAATGTTTATATGTGTACCTTTGTTGTAGGACCAAACAATGACAATTAACCCTTCATTTGACTCAGATTCTACTGCCCAGCCAAAAATGAATAAACCCTTGCAATGATGTAGCTGTTTTACAATTGACATATCTCAATGACCACTGGACCAAATCACATGACCCTGGGACCATTTTGTAGAAAGGGTCCATGCTACCAACTATCGCACCAAAGCTAAGTTGGATTCCCATGCCTCATGGTGCTACACTGGAATTAGTCCAAAACAGCCAAACATTGCAAGGGTTTTTTCACTCACTGTATGTAATGAACTATAGCAACATTATAACTATATATTGCCAGTTGCTCTAACTGTTTTCCCATGTGCAGTGAATAGTTACAGATCATATGATTTCTTTTATTTCATTATTTTTACTAGGAAAGTGTAGTGTAATGTTCACATTTTTGACTACCAATTAAGGTAGTGTTATGTAGTCTACACTTTTATTACCAAAAAAGTGGAGAGTATTAAGTGTAGTGTTGTGTAATTAGTATATGGTGACTAGGAAGTGTGTGGCAAATGATTGGTAGGCTAAGACTCACACTTAGAGTTGAAGTGCTGCAGTGGCCACTGGTCATGTGACTGTGAGAAGTTGAAATTTTTGCCCATGCATGCACATGCACTTCACTGCATTTCCTTTGCCCCACCTCCCACCTCTCTGCACTGCTGTCCCTCCACTGGATGAGGCTCTGTTCAAACAATGTAAGATCCCTGATGAGTCATCCTTCTCCCACTGACACTCCCCCACCTAGAGCCAGCAACAGCCCACCCCCCCCTGGCCCTCCCTCTCTCACCCCTCCTCCCATCTAGTTCCTCCAGCACCAACAACCACCATCCCAACCCTCCTTCAAGGTAATTGCCCCCCTCCCCTTCTCCAGCCCAGATGCTGATGCCCATCCCCCTCCCCCCTCTTCACCCACAATTCTCCCATATCCCACTCAATTTTAGTGCAGCTTTTTAATGAGCTATGAGTCTCAGTGATATAGGAAGTCACTATAGATAAGTGTTTAGCTTTAGTATGAGGTAAGGCCTTAGTAAGGGCATCAGCAACCATTTCAGAGGTAGGACAATAAATGAGATGAAAAGAGTGATTTTTGACAGCAAAACAAATGAAATGGTATCTTATGTCAATATGCTTGGTATGAGCATGATAGCTACCATCCTTTGTGAGGGCAATTGCAGCTTGACTGTCTGAATGGAGTGGGAGTAGGTGCCCAAGAGGGTGGAGGACCTCTCTGATGAGTCGTCATAGCCATAAACCTTCTTTTGCTGCATGGGTAGCAGCCATGTACTCAGCTTCGGCAGTGGAAAGTGTAATGAGTTCCTGTTTCCAAGATGTCCAGCTGATAACACCACCATCAAGTAGGTACACATAGCCACTGATGGCATGCTGGTGTTCCTGTGTGGCTCCATCAGCATCAGTATAGCCTATGAGGCCACTTTCAGTGATGCTGAATGTCAGTGTGAAGGTTTTGGTACCAGCCAGATATCTATATATTTGTTTTACAGCTTCCCAATGAGCTACTCCAGGTGCATTATTGAACTGTGCAACTGTGGAAACAGCAAGTGCAATGTCTGGATGGGTTCCAACTGTCAGATGCATCAGGGATCTGACAGCAGCATGGTAGGGAACATTTTTCATATGTGCAACTTCTGTGACAGACTTTGGGGACTGGTCATGCAAGAGTTTCAGCCCAGGATCCATTGGGACAGTGGCTAGTTTGGAGTCAGCAAGGTTATACTTAGCCAAGATGGCTTCTGTGTATGTCTGCTATGAGAGAGAGATGGTTTGAGCACTTCAATCATGGGTTACCTGCATTCTGAGTAGCTAGCTAATTGGTCCTAGGTCAGAGATCTTGTAGCATGCTGAAACTTCTTGTTTGAACGAATGAATGAGTTCAGGAGAGCTACCAGTGACTGTACAGTCATTGACATGGCTGGTGATCATGAGTATGTTGTGCCCAATCTTGCCATAGAAGATCCCCCAGTCTGCATGTGCATGGCCAAGTCCAAGCTCATTGAGTGACTTACTGAGCTCCTGGTACCACCTTAGTGCTCCCTGTTTGGAGCCATACAGGGCAACATTCAGCTTTCTGACTGGTCAGGTGAACTTCCCATCCATAGCATAGCCTTCTGGGAGCTGCATGTAGATATCTTCACCCTCACCAAGTTTACCATTAAGGAAGGCTGAGTGGAAGTCAAAGACTTCGATGTCCCAGTCATTGCAAGCAGCAATAGCAAGAACAGTATGTAGGGATGACAGTCAAGTGACAGGGGCATAGGTATCTTCATAATCGATCCCCTGGACCTGCAAGTAACCTTTTGCAATGAGTTGTGCTTTATACTTCTTGATTTTGCCAAAAGCATTCTGTTTGATCTTGAAGACCCACTTACAGCCAATGACATTCACTCCAGTGGGGCATTCAATGACATCCCAGGTGTGAGTGGCTTCAAGGCTTTTCAGTTCAGCATTTATGGCAGCTTCCCAGCTTGGCAAGTCTGCTCATGCCCATGCCTCATTTACTGTTGATGGATCGAGCCCTTTGGCCTCACTTACACCAGCTACCATAGCATAGATATCTTCTGAGTCATCATCTGCAGTTAATTCATCTTCAATTAGAGCAAGAGTCACATTCTTGGGTGATTTAGGACTGTTGTGATGACTGTCACTGTCATGTAGTTGTCTCATGTAATCCAGTGTGATGCAACCATCACGAGTGCCCTCTCCTGCTCTCAGATGTTGCACATAGTCTGATTCGAAGCATTGTCGAGTGGAACAATGAAGTGGAGGTGGAGTTTTGAAGGCTGGACCCAAATGGTCAGTTCTAGGTGTGTGATGCATCGTTTCTGGTTCTGTTGGCTGCTGGACTTCGAGTGCAGGTCGTTCTGGTGCCATTTGGCCTTGCGGGAGCAATTCCTGATGTTCCATATGGTTTTGTGACAGATTGTGACCATTCCACATGTCCTGTAAGTCCTCATTCTCCCCCTCATGTGGTAGGCATTGAAGCGACACAGAGATGTCTCATTTGGGGAATACAACACTTCTCTCGACCCCAACTGTCTTCGAGTCGACCCAATACACCCTGTTGCCATTGCTTTCAGTGTCAAAACCCAGCCAGTGTCCATCTCGAGCCCTAGCATCAAGTTTTGAGCCACTGGGGTCATGAACTTTGACTTGACAACCCCAGACAGGTAAATTAGATAGGTCAGGTGCCTTTTTGTACAGCATTTCATAGGGCATTTTATTTCCAAGACAACGTGTTGACAATCTGTTTTTCAGCCAGGTCACATGCATTATCACCTCACCCCAGAGGTTTTTGGGTAATCCAGAGGCATGTATCATGGCTTGGACATGTTTGACCAGTGTGCAATTGAGTCGTTCAGCTACACCATTATGCTCAGGTGTGTCATGCATGGTGATTCACCTTTCTGTGCCCTTTGACTGCAGGTATTGACTAAATTCTTTGCTCAGGTACTCACCACCATGATCAGAATGCAAATGCCTAATCTTTGTGTCAAACTGGGTCAACAACCAAGCTTCATATGCTCTGTAGGATGAGAAAGTGTTGGCCTTGGATTTCTGTAGGTATAGAGTGGTGTACTGAGTGTGATCATCTGTAAATGAAGCATAGTACAGGCTATGGCCTGGTGTTTGGACAGGGGAAGGTCCCCAGAGGTCTGTGTGGACTTCATCTCCAAGGTTTTCTCGTCATGGTGGGTCTTGTTCCTTTCTGGTAGGTTTGCAGGTGGTTTTGGCATACTCACAGGAGTCACAGGTACCCATGGTAGAGTGTGCCTCATTGAGCATAATGCCAGAGATTGTTCCATCTTTGAGCATGGCTCAGATGGCTGTGGGGGTGATATGGCCAAGTTGGGCATGAATTTCCTCCATTGTGAGCAGCTCAGAGGCCTTCATGAGACCAGCAAAAATATGACATGAGTGTTTGAGACAGTATAGACCTTTGCTTAGGGGAATTTCACCCAGTTTCTTCTTCTGAGCATTGAAGACCTGACAGCACTTGTCATGGAAGAGTGCTGCATATCCTGCAAGGTTGAGTTTGCTTATAGAGACAAGGGTGATGCCCATTTTGGGTGCATAAAGCACATCCTTGAGACAGATATGGGTTTGACCCTTTTCAGATGGCAGGGAGATCATGAGGTCCCCTTTTCCAATTGCAAGGAAGGTGTGGTTGTCAGCAGCTGTGATTGGCTTAGGTATGATGGGCTTGTAGTTGAGGAATTGACTGTGGTAGGAGGACATGTGCCTTGAAGCACTGGAGTCAAAGAGGATCATTTCTTCATGATTGTCGAGGCCTGCCCCTGCAAGGAGGGCATGGTCATAGGTTCTGGTAAATGCCTCCTCATTGAGGTTGAGATCATCTGCCTGTGCCAGCCAGACTCCATCAGGCTCAGTGTCTGTGTTGGGCTGGGCAGTTGTGCTCACTGCTGCAGCCACAGTAGCAGCCTTCTTGCTACCTTTCTTCTTCCCTTTGAACCACTTAGGAGCCTTTCTGGCTCTTCCACCACCTTCTTGCCAGCATT
The DNA here is from genome assembly GCA_024613145.1 of Pisolithus marmoratus. Lineage (NCBI taxonomy): Eukaryota > Fungi > Basidiomycota > Agaricomycetes > Boletales > Pisolithaceae > Pisolithus > Pisolithus marmoratus. Next base: position 55,397 of record JANFAE010000409.1, read on the forward strand.
GGTCCTTGGCATGGCCCTTCCTTCTGCAGTTTTCACAGGTGGTCAACTTCTTGTCCTTCACTGAGTAAGCTGCATCCTCAGTGGTGCCTGAGGTAGTTTTCTTTGAGCAGACCTTGCATCGATCATACTCATCAAGTAGAATCTTCATAATGAAGTCAGACTCAAGGTCCTTCTGAGAGATGAGAGCTGAGGATGTCATTGCAGTGATGTTGGAGTCATATGAAGTTGGGAGGGAGCTAAGTATGATGGCTGTGAAGTCTTCATCACCAATTGATTGTCCGAGTGCAGTGAGTTGTTCATGCAGCAAATACAGTTTGTCAAAGTGAGCACAAAGGTCCCCCTTCTCATTGCAGCAAGTTTGCTGCAGCTTGCAGCAAAGGTCAATTGTGACAACATGAGAGTGATTCTGGAAGAGGTTTGTGAGTGTGTCCCATACATTTTTTGCAGTCTCTTCTTTCTGAACTTGGAGGAACAGAGATTCCAGGAGTGATGCTGCAATGACCTGTTTCACAGCACCATCATCTTTGGACCATTCCTTAAACTTGGCAGGGTACTTGCTGACAAGTTTTTGCTCAGCAGCTGTGGGCTTCCAGCTGGAATCCTTCCCTTTCAAGGGATCCTCTGGCTTTGCATCCAAGCCACTTAGGTGATCTGTTAGGCCTTTTGAGCCAACAGCCCACTCAACTCGAGCCTTGTAATAGAGCCAATTACTACCATCCACATTGAGGGTAGGGACTTGCAGGTAGTCTTCTTTTGCCATAGTAAGGTAATGCTTCTGTCTGAGAATTCTTCCAGTATTAGAGCATGGGAGTGGGGCTCATAACCTAATGAGCTATGAGTCTCAGTGATATAGGAAGTCACTATAGATTATCTACCTAATGAGCTATGAGTCTACAGCACATCAGTAGGTAGTAACAAAGGGTAAGAATAGTGTAGCTCACCTCAGTGATATAGGAAGTCACTGAGGTGTGAAGGAGTGCATACAAAAATTTACTAGGGTGATTATATAAGTGGATGTCTGTAGTCTCTACTAAGGTAAACCTAAACATCCAACACTTTTTTCATTCTTTCACTGAAATAATTTTCCCATGCTATATATGTAGTTTTATGTGGTAATTAACAATAAAATATAACAATTTTGGTACAATAGCTGAGGGGCAAATGCTGGAATATTCTGCCCATTCCCAGGCTCACAGCACATGATCTGTCAACATACATAGTTGATCGGCATAGCCATAACATGACAGAATGTCATGGGCAATAATGTGACAGAATATCATGAGCAATAGGCTTATGCAAATTAATATTATTATGAGAGCTCACTAAGTGTTATCATTGCCCTCTCTTCCTCATCACCCCTCTGCCTCTGCCTCACCACTGCCTTCCCTCTCTATGCCTTGACAACCTGCTGTACACTCCACTTCTTGGTGTGTGAGGATGACAGTCCTTAGGCAGCACAGTGCCCACCTCAGCAGGTCTCCTTTGCATATGACAAGATGGATTAAATACTGAACAAGAGATTGACCTCCTGGCCCAACATATGTCCTTCATGTTCTCTGAGGCTTATCTTATTCTCTGATGGACCACCAGAGTGATGCACCTCAGATTTACTCATGGAGGCAGCCCTGGAGGTGGGCATTGAGCCCTCTTCTATGATCATCCTGAGGATTTGATGGTATCATATTGTGACAACTCAGAACTGACCCACATTGAAGATGATCAGGATTCCAGTAGTGATGATCTGGATTGGATTAGTGACAATGGCAGCTTGAGTAGTGATGATGATGTAGCACAAGCTACCTCCCAACCACCAAGGACATCCACAAACATATATTCAGCTCATGCACAACTTCAACTATGGATGAGGTGAGTACATACTTGGCTATAACATGTATACTAAAATAGTTTGCCCCCAGCTCTCACAGAGCATGCAGAGACCACTGTAGATGTGATCTACAGCATGCAAGTATGCATGCTACTTGGGATGCGCAGCTCCCTGCCCTAGTTGATACTTATCTATGATGGAAGCACTGCTCCACTATTGTGTCTGAAGAATCAGAGGAACAAGCAGTCCATGTTTTCCATGTCACCTATATAGGTGTATTTGGTGCATTTTGTGTATGTGTATACTGCGATCTGAGCTGACAAACAGCAGACTTGGATCCAAAGTTTGCAGTTCTCCAGCAGGAGAATGAGCTTGGCAATGTCTCTCTTGTTTGGAATGGCTTACTTGGCTGCACTCCCACTGCACTGGACCTCACCATCACATTCCAATGTTTGGAGTTATATCATCAATTGTGACAGTGACAATCTTCATTCAGCATTCAGGCCTATTCAAGGGTCCTTTGTGCATTGCATGGTGTAAGTCAGTTTTGGACCATTTGCAATTAACATTGATCTTCATTGAGGTAACTTACCAGCCCCACTTCCAGGAGCAATCTTCTATGACATTTGATGTGTACCTTTCTATCCAATGTTCTATTCAAGCCCACATGGACCAAGCACTTGGTCACAGTGATCCTAACTGGCACCTTCAACATTTATGTCCTGCATGCATTTTCAAGGTATTTTTCTTGTTTTAATGTTAATCTACCTAATCAATTTATTAGCAACCTGGTGAACCCATTCTCATTCCTTCAAGTCTGAAGGCAATGGATGGCAATAACTCTGCCAAGCAAATGGCTCATGCAGGTCATGCTGACTGCTGTGTATTCCCAAGTACATACATGATTCTGAAAGCTGATGTTAACATTTTCAAAAATGATGTGTGCACATGGCCAGACCAACATGGCAACACTGAACACCAGGAAACTAGTGGTTGTGCTGACACATGGCAAGCTGCTAGCCCAGTTGACAAAGATACTGTCAAGGTATTTGAACAAACAGGCATTTTTCTTTCTGCCTGTAAGCATGGTATGATTTTGACATGTGCAGAAATGGTGTGCAGTGGAGAGCTGTACATGTTCAAATGTAATGTCAAGTGCATGTTGACTGACCCTGATTTCTTAGTGCAAAGTATCCCTTGGCTATGATCAACAAACTATTGGCATGCATGGTAGTGATCAAGCAATTGGAAGTGACATTGGGTGCAGTCTATCTGCTACCATAGCTGCAAGCTCAATTGCACAACATGCCAACACTGCAAACATTTGATTTGTTGTGAACACATTTCATTGACATGCACACAACCACATGTGCCAGCTCCAGTATCACCCTCTCTATCTCATTGAGATGGGTCTTGAAGACTTCAAGACTTGTGTCTGGCTTGAACACCACTGCAGCACTCATACATCACACTTCCCACTTTCATTACATCCAGTATTTAGAGCTGCATTTCAATCAGTGGGATGCTGACAAGTATGTAGAGCTTAGTACATTAATGTCTTCCTTACCCTGTCAGACAGCTAACTCAGTTCCAGGTCACTTCCTTCTCAACAACTACAAGCAAGCACTCAAAATTGTCACCATGAACACAGCAGAACTAGATATGTATCATGCATTGCATCTGAATGATGATCTAGACTTTGAATCTTGGGCAGCAGAAGAACTTGCATATCTCAAGGCTGTAGAATCTGAGCCAGCATGAGATGCATTAACTGTGAAGTATGTGGAGGAATTAGAAACACTTACTACACTTGAGTACAACATTGTTGGCTCAGTTGAAGGGCATACTAACACATTTCATAGACATGTGCTTTGGTTGTCACAAGATGACAACTTCTTTTGTCATATAATGAGTCTTCATTTATGCCAGGCTCAGGTTTGAATCAAGGGGCCTCTGCAACCATGAGGCAAAACATGCAACACAATGTGCAGCTGAGCACAAGGTGCACAGCCAAAGGTACAAAGTTGAAGACCTCAAGGAATGGCTGGGCATTGAGCTCACAGCTCATTGGACACTGGAGCAGCATGAGTATATTGAGATGCTCAAGTACAGCCAACACTGCCAGTTTATTTGTGCAGTAGAAGAGCTTGAAAACCTAGTTGTGCAATGCCTGTTCAAACTTTCTAAAGCAAACTTAGCATCTACAGGTAAGTTGCCTCTGCCATACAGTGTAGATGCTAACACTCGGTAGGCTATAAGCTTCATAAACAGATTTCTAAGGCCATAGTTCAGCAGTTGGCAGCAATATGAAATGCCCTCGAGAGGTACAACAAATGCAAAGCCCTCAGTGACCAATGTTGCAATATAGTGAAGTGTTGTCATATGCAACCTTGGGCAATTTTTATCTGCTCAAACACTATGGTATGATATTCTAGCTAAGCCATGGACAAATGGCAGTCAAATACTTCAAGGTTCTCCATGCCCATGAAGAAATACTTCAGCTTAATGTTGAAGTCCATCAGCTTCAGGCTTGGGTAGATTCTGAAACACTTGAGATTGGATGTGTTGCAGAAGAGCTTTTGATGCAGGATCCTCTGCTCAGTGCAGAACTTTGGGCTTTACACCACCAACAGCACCATGTCAATACTGAACATCATTTGCATTTACAGTATATCTGTAATCTTGATGGATATTCAGGAGCATGGTGAGCTGTAGTACAGGAAGGGATAGAAGAGGAAGCTGATGAGCCTGAGGGTGACAAAGCACTTAGATTAGATGCATGCATGGATGTAATGTTGCAGTGAGCAATTGACTGCAATGTGCCATGAGCCATGATTCAATATTCACTCATAACTTGGCAATCATAAATTCAGTTTGTCACAGGTAGCAGAGTGACCTGTACAGATTCATGATAACAGGTAACTACCTTCAACTACTTTATCAATTTTGCTTGTATCACTTTGCATATAGTGTATAGTCTAAGGTGTACAAAGTAGCCTACAGATATTTTAGCTTTTGGCCACACAGAACAAAAGCATGGACTTGGTGGATCATGGTCAGACAGTAGTGGACAGTATTACATGTATGATGTGATTCTGATCAGTTCCTGTTGATTGATGAATGCTTCAACCTGCATGAACAGTACATTTGACTCCTACATTGCCTCAAGGCTTCAGTGCACCAAGATCTGATGATCTTGGTCTTGCAACATGTTTAAATGTGACACCAAACTTTAAAAGAGCAGTTGAATAGTACAAGTAGTAGGTCACCACATCCATCAGGTACACAACCCACTAACCTTCAAGCTTCATGTCCCAGATTGAGTCATCCACATTTCTCAAGATGGCCCCATTTAGCAAAGAAGAGCATAAAATTTCACACCATGGCCTTTCCATCAACTCTGCTACTTAGACCTTGTGCTTCTGAATAATGATGATTTGGAACTTGTAAGTGCTACTGTCATTCTATGTTTCAGCACTGACTGATTTGTTCATCTAGCATGATTCCTTCGACATTCAGTTCCTTGCAACATTGGAGTTCCCCCCTGGCATTAGGAAAGTAATTCTACCAGAGAATAACTCCAAGGGCTTTTGTGTCAGGTCACCTACATACCATTACACTCATTAGCACTGCATCACACCCTCCTAGCTTGGAAACATCAAGGGCTATCAAGACCTTCAGTGATTTTCTACTTGATAGGATGCTACCAGAGGTCTTCCATTGACATTTTACCCATTGTTGGGAGAGCATCAGCTACCCATCCAGTGAGTAAAAGTTTGTACTACCTGTCCCTGGAACTCTGAGCTGTTTGCTCAGTGCTGCTATTCTGTTTTGTGAGTTAAGAAGGACGAAAACTTGGACAACCTAAAAGAATGTATATATCTCAGGCTTTGAGTTGGATGAAGACTACAGTACCAACCTAAAAGAATGTATATATCTAAGTAGTCATTAGTACTGTGTTCCAGATTAAAGTAAAGAATGTAAACTGTACCTCAGGCTTCAAGTTGGATGAAGACTGAGGTATGAGGAGAAAAAATTCTGGCTAAACTAAAGGGTGATTATGTAAGTAGGAAAATGTTCTTGCTGATAGAGTATAACACAACACCACAAAAAACTCCAACACACCCACTCAGCAAACAAACAGTTTCTAATAAACAACACCCATACCCTTAGTAAACCGAACATGTTTCTCTCATGTGAGCCCCTTGGTATGGACATCAGCCACTTGAGTATTTGTCAAAATGTAGTCCACAGCAATCTCGCCTGTCTCCAGCTGTTCATGAATAAAGTGGTGTCAGATTGAAATGTGTTTCATGCGATCATGAAACATGGAATTTTTCACTAACAGCATAGCTGATTGGTTGTTGAGTAGGAGAAGGGTCGGTTTGAGTGAGAATGCCATGTCAAGTTCACAAACTAGCATCCAAATCCAAACTGCCTCCTTTGTTGCTGTGGACGCAGCCATATACTCTGCTTCAGTGCTAGACAGTGCAACCAAAGTCTGTTTCCTTGAAGACCAGCTGATTGCACTGTTGGCAAGAATGAAAACGTAGCCAGTTATTGACCGTCAATCATTTATATCAGAGGCCCAGTCTGCATCTACATAGCCAAAGACATTTTTTGCTGATTCACCTGAGTATGTCAGGCACACATCAGTTGTTCCCTGTAGGTACCAATAGACTCATTTGAGGGCTGCCCAGTGAGCCTCTCCAGGTGTGGCAGCATGCCGGCTCAATGCACCCACTGAAAATGCCAGGTCCAGTCAGGTTGCTAGCATAGCGTACATTAGTGCACCAAGTGCACTTTGATAAGTCTTGTTATCAAACTCTGGCTCCTCTAATTTCACCAGTTTCGAGCTAGGATCAATGGGTGTGGCCACCACATGACCCTCATGCATCCCAAAATGTTCAAGGATGTCCTCAACATAGCACCTCTGCAATACCTCTATAATTCACTTGTCATGATCTTGTATGATCTCCATTCCAAGGATCCATCTTGCCTCTCCCAGGTCTGACAGGTCATACTCCTTTACAAGTGCGTGCTTTAGCTTCTCGATTGCCTTTGTGCACTTCAAGAGGATTAGTTTGTCATCTACATAGACTGCAACAATGATGACTATGCCATCTTTGACCTTATAGAAGAGAGAGTGATCAGCATGGCTTTGAGTGAAACCAAGAGATTCAAACACAGAATGGAGTCATTTGTACCAGGCTTTATGAGCCTGTTTCAGCCCATACAGTGCTCATCACAGACACCATACTTTATCGCCAGTACCATGGAAACCTGGAGGGAGTTTCAAATAAATTTCTTCATCAAGTTTGCCATTGAGAAACACAGACTTGACATCCATTTGGTGGATTTCAAGGTCATACTGAGCTGCGAGTGCAAGTAAGACTCGAATGGTCGAGAACTTTGTTACGGGGGCAAACATTTCTGTGTAGTCAATGCCCTGTGTCTGTGTGAAGCCTCGTGCAACAAGACGTGCCTTGTAGTGCTCGATATCGCCAGTGGGACCTCATTTTATCTTGAATACCCACTTTGAGTCAATAGTCTTTTGATCACGAGGGTGATCAACCTCCTCATACAGCCCAATTTTTCGAAATGTCTCCAGCTCATCCTGCATGGCCATATACCACCTATCCGAGTCAGCACATGCCATAGCTTCTTCGAACATAGTTGGTTCACCATCATCAGTGGCTCCAGTGCGGTATGTGTATTCATTTTGTTGATTGTTCTCACGCACAGCCATGCTGGCTTCAGCTGGCTGTGTGTCATCCTCTCCGCTTCCCTGTGGGCCATCAAGCCCAGCTACAACCTCGCTGACTGGTAAGTCACCCTCACGCTTCGGTAAAGTTCTCTTCTGATAAGCATTGACCATGTACCTTGGGTCATCATCTCGAATAGGCAGTTTTCGAGCTCGGGAAGACCTTCTGATGGCTGCAGGGGGAACTGGGTGTGGGTATGGCATCTGTAGCCCTCTTGCTTGGCTAGGACATCGTATAGGTGGTCGAGAAGCCCCTTCTGACCCACTAGGAGTAATGGTAGCCTGTACCTCAAGCCATTTTCTGTCATTTTTCAGATTTCCATCAACTTGGGGTTCTGTGTGCTCTGAGAGCGATCGAGCAGGATCGGCAGTATGCAACCTCTCGCTTTCTTTGTTCCCAGTATCCTGGTGACTCTCGTCATCGGCCTGTGCAAGATCATCTTGATCCGCCAAGTCCTCGTTGTGTGGCAAGCAATTTTCCTCCTCCTGGTAAGGTTTTTGCACCTTTGAGTCTATGCTTCGCACTGAGCTCTCTTTCGGGTTCCCGGTTTCGGTGTCTTCATCAATTAGGACACGTTCTGGTCCATCCGGGTCCCCTTCTTCAAAAACTACATCCCTTGACTCGATTACCACCCCACTTTGCCTGTGGAGACACCGGTAAGTGCTTTTATTTTCTGCAAACCCGATGTGGATGCATTCTATTGACTTGACATCCAACTTCTTCCTCTTTTCATCAGGGACATGGACATGGGCCTTGCATCTGAATACTCACAAGTGTGAGAGTGAGGGCTTGTTGCCGCTGTAGGCCTCAAAAGGAGTTAGACCATTTTTCAGTGTACATGTCGGTGACCTATTGATGACATATGCCACATGAGTGATTGCATCACCCCAGTACTTGTTAGGGAGTCCGGCGTCATTAAGCATCACCCGAGCACTTTCCACAAGTGTTCTATTCATTCGTTCAGAGATGCCATTCTCCTGTGGAGTGTAGGGATTTGTCTTTTCATGATGCACACCTTTCGATTTCAGGTAGGCTTCAAAATCCTGAGAGCTATATTCCCCTCCACCATCACTGTGGAGGTAATTAGGGTGTCCACCAGTCTCTGCCTTGGCTCTTGCAAAATGCTCCTTTAGTAGCAATAGCAGTTCACCCTTTGTCTTCATCAGTTTAACGACTAGGTGATGCGAGTGCCCATCGATGAAGGTCGCAAAGTACTTGTGGCCTGTTTGAGCAGTTGTCTCCATTGGTCCGCACACATCTGAGTACATCCGATACAGGACACTTGGGCTCTCAGTGCTCGACTCAGCTGTGATTGCCTTCCAACTTTGCTTTCCTGCGAGGCATGCTTTGCACAGTGTGTCATTGACCTTTTTTGAACCAGTTATCTCCATTCTGCTGACCATTTGTTTTCCCTCCAGTGCAAGCACTGACTTTGGACTTATGTGACCTAGGCGATGATGCCAAGTCTCAAGTGTTGCCCTTGAAGTCTTAGTTCATGTTGCGAGAGCAGATATAGTGGTTGTAGGGTCGAGTAATGTTACAGGTCCCTTCACTATGCATGCAGAGTGTGTTCCTATGCATGGGTTTGCTGTAAAGATTGATTTGAAAGGACCTTGTGATATAGGCCAAAGTCTCCTAGTGGGGGAAGAGTGGTGAATTCGACCCAGGAGGCTTGAGTTGCCTGGTGTGGAGTCAAGGAGTAAGCAGAAAGACTGAAAAACACGCCCTGAAATCCAAATAAATCCCAAGATAATGTCTACTGAGTGTCTGGGGAGGGAGAACTAAAATTCCGAGTCTGTCTTGTCTTATTTCCAGCTTCTTGTCTCTGGTAACTCGTCTGTTATTTTTTTAAGTATGTACAGTATGCTCAAAGTACTCGCGTGGGCTTACATAAGCCACAACGCGTGCAAACACTAAGTAAGAAAAACAAGAAAAGATAAAAGAAAACAAATCAGTAAGTAAAAACAATGAAATAAATGAAATATCCTGGTAGGGAGGATACTTTCCCTACATCCGAGGGTGGCTTTAAATAATGACTGTCCCCAGTCATCACCTACTGAGCTGTATCATAATCTGAGGCAAGGGTATCATCCTCGAAACAAAACTCTAGCTAGAAATGTGAAAATGCGAGCTCGAAACAAAACAAACCACATAAAAGAAACAAAACTACTACTCAGCTGACGGGGGAATGTAGTTAAAGCGACTCGAGGGTGAATCGAAGGGGGAACGAAGCTCGGGGGGAGCTCGAGGGTAGCTCTGAGGGGACCACTCAACCCTCGAAGGGGACTGGGTAGCTCATGACCTCAAAGGATTCCTTGGAGTCATCTCGGGTCGAACTCGAGAGGTGGTGGGGGGTGGAACTGATCCTGTACTCAAAGGGGGGAAAGGTAACTGGGAAGCCAACCCTCCTGGGCCACGAGCAAGGGCCCAGAAGTCCAAACGAGCCTGTAACATGCGCCCGAGCACCTCACGAGGGATCTCCTCACCTGTAGGTAGCACAACACGACCTTGAACCACCCCACACCTTCCTGCCACTAGATATGAGGCAAAAACTCCACACTGTGCTCGAATGTGCCCCTCACAACCACAGAAGAAACAAAAACCAAATTTTCGAGGCCAAACTTGGCGCCTCGGGACCTCTTGATAGGCAGAGGGATACCTGCTCGAAGCCATAGCCTCTCGAAGGGGAGGCGAGCGACCTGACACTCTCGAAAGGGACTCAAAATTCGCAGGGGCAGGGTTTGACAGCAAGGCTGGGGTCCCTTGAAGCAAGAACGAGTTCCCTAGGCATGACCCACGATGAGGGACAGGACGAAGGGAGTGCCTCGAGGGAGACACAAGACGAAATGAGCTCTTCAAGGAGGTGTTCAAGGACTCACAAGGTTGATGAGAGCGAGTCGAGGCAAAACCGTGGTCACGAGCCCTAGTAGACATGAACTGGGAATGAGGGGGGAAAACCTTTGTGCTCTCCAAATGGTCAACTCGACGTGGACATGACCATTGGTCCTCTCTCGAGCCTCGAAGGGAGTTCAAAGCCAACTCACCAGCCTGCTTATCCAGGACACACTGCCATGGCTGAACCACAGTGTGCCACGAGCCTGCATTAGTGACTCGGCAAGGGGACGAGCTGCCCAAAGCATGCTCAGGGGAAGGAGGGGGAGTCTTCAAAGGTCAAGGGCATGCCTTGAGGGGGGAACAAGGGGGAAGCTTCGAGCTCGAGTGCACCTCTCCCTGGGAGCATCTTCTAGAACGAGACCGAGAGTACTCCACAGGGGTGTCTGATGGGGAACTGATCAAGGGCGAGTGCATGTGCTGAGAGGGTTCCTTGGGGAACTTGCGAGCTGACAAGGCATCCTTCAAAACTAGATGAGGGGGTGAGCAGCCTACCCCCTCCTCGATAACCTCCTTCATAACACAAACAATGACCTTGACAGGCCACAGGCAGCTCAACTCGAACAGGGGGTACCTGGATGCAAGCCTCCTCGAAACTTCGAGCTTGACTTGTGGTGGGAGGCCTCGAAGGAATAGCTGGCCTTGATGGCTCAACTCCAAGACATTCCAACTCACCAGGGCCAAGAACAAGACCTGGAAATGACGAAGGTAGTCCCCTAGAGCTGCAACTGAGCTTAGCTCGCTGCAACAAGTCCCCTCAAGGAAGGTATAGAACTCTTCAAAGTACTTGAGGACATCCTTGACTGGCTCAATCTCAGGGTACTGGAGAGTCACGAGTGCCTGGAAGTTCTCCCATCGCTCGAAGATTGGCGCACTGGCCACAAGATAGCTCCAGAGCCTTCCAGTGTAGGGTGGTGCTCCGTCAATTGCAAACTGGATGAGCGACAAGGTATCTGTTGCACCCTGGGCCTTACCATACTCTGCTATGTCCTCGAGGTAACATGGCAAGTCCTTGGCCTGCCCCAAGAACTCTGGGGGGGACTCAAGTGGGGCTCGAGACAGTCTGGATGCTTCTTCCATCATGAGTAGTATATATGAAGCTCAAAAGAATATATATCACGTCGTAATTGATAATTGACAGCAGTACCGGGGTTAAACACGAGCCTCGACTCGATGCGACCTCGAATGTCTATGGGGGTTGGGGGTGTGGCAACGAACCACGAAGGGGGGAGGAGGATGCAGAAACCTTGTATGATACATCTCAAGGTGGTTTCGACCACCAAAACTGAAGCTAGTCGCCGTTGCGACCCGAACACTTAACTCTCAAATTTGCAGCCTCGCTCGACTGCAATATGCGCAAGAAAAATGATGATATAACGTCTGGTTACGTCTATGAACAAAGCGGGTGCATCTAACGAAGCGTCTGTGTCACAAGTGTGTCTCGAAGGGCTCGGGGTTCGTCTGGGAGTCTCGAAGCGTCTGGGGTCTCGAAGGGGCTGACAGCGTCTCGAAGGGGTGGTCAACTGACTCTAAGATGATGGGGAAGGGTTTCCTACAACTCAAAACGGCTCAAAACGCGACCAGGAGGTGCCAGGGAGCTAAGCTATGGCAGGGGAGGAGGGCGGCAGTGCGCTGGGGAAGAACCGCTCGACGGAATTCTACGGAACTTCGGAAGATGGTAGAGGCGTGCGAGGAGAAGTGGGCGAGCGAGAAACCGGAGAAAACGGCGCACCCAGTCCCAAGTTATTCCAATTTTCGTCCTACAGAGCCTTTCTCTGCAAAAACAAGAATATCTCCGGAAGTACTGCAGCGGACGCGACGAAAAAGACCTCGTTCGAAAGGTCTCGTCGAGTAGGATCAGAATCCCGAAAAGCGAGAGGTCCGGCGCGTCGGTTCTCGAGAAAACGCGTGTCCAAGCTCGGGGTAGGGGGAGAAGTAGGGATACCAAGCAAAACAGCCCCCTCGCGGTGGGCTCCAGATGTAAAGATTGATTTGAAAGGACCTTGTGATATAGGCCAAAGTCTCCTAGTGGGGGAAGAGTGGTGAATTCGACCCAGGAGGCTTGAGTTGCCTGGTGTGGAGTCAAGGAGTAAGCAGAAAGACTGAAAAACGCGCCCTGAAATCCAAATAAATCCCAAGATAACGTCTACTGAGTGTCTGGGGAGGGAGAACTAAAATTCCGAGTCTGTCTCGTCTTATTTCCGGCTTCTCGTCTCTGGTAACTCGTCTGTTATTTTTTTAAGTATGTACAGTATGCTCGAAGTACTCGCGTGGGCTTACATAAGCCACAACGCGTGCAAACACTAAGTAAGAAAAACAAGAAAAGATAAAAGAAAACAAATCAGTAAGTAAAAACAATGAAATAAATGAAATATCCTGGTAGGGAGGATACTTTCCCTACATCGCTGCAAGGATGTATAATGACTTTCATTTTGTTGCCACAGCTGCGATATGACCATTGGCTAACACCTCACAGGTGCTATCCCCAAATGTGACTTGTAGTCCTCTTGTGGTCAATGCAGGCACTGAAACAAGGTTCATATCCAGGTCCGGTATGAAGTACACATCGCGAAGCATAATCCCTTTTTCAGATCCATCAGGGAGCCTCATACTGAGTTCTATGTGACCTTTTCCAATGGCTTGGATAGATCTACCATCTCCGATGATGACTGGCTGAGGGGGAATCAATGGTGTAAAAGAGGTGAACCAATTTCATTGGCATGACATGTTTGCTGATGCTCCTGAGTCAACCACCCACTCACACATGCCCGGTTTGCCTCCTGCTTGTGCCATGAAGAGTTCAAGGTGTTCTGTGTTGTCTTCAGACATAACCTGCATGAGTTTGGCTGACAGCTCATCTTTTGCCTTTGGTTTCTCCTTTTCCTTGTCCTTTTCACCTGTCTGTGCATTTCTTGCAGCCTCATCTGCCTTCTTCTTTTGGCAGTCTCTTTCGAAGTGACCAGGGATTTTGCAGTAGTGACATTTCCCTTTCTTTTTCTTGTCCACTGCTTTACCCTTTCCTTTGTCTCCAGTCTTGGCTGCAAGGGCTGTTTGCCCACTCGATAATTGTTTCGAGCACTCTTCGATCAGGACCTGGGCTATCACTGAGTCCACTGAGAGCTTGTCATTTGTTGACATGAGGATGGTATGAAGCATGGCATAAGATGGAGGGAGCGAAATGATCATTGCGATAGCTACTAGCATGTCATCTAGCGATTGACCCAGTGACCATATGATCAATGCCTTTTGCTGCATGGCAACAGTTGAGTTTTGAGTGAGGATTCTTTGGTGAGGGTGCTGTGGAAGAGCTCTCCAATCAAGTAAGTGATGGTCTGCTTTCCCTTCCCCTCATATCTCTCCTTAAGTTTTGTCCAGGCCTCTGCTGCAGTCTTCATATGCAGCACTCTGCTTAGAGGTTCATCCTTCAGTGTGAGGAGAATTTGTGCTCATGCTTCCCTGTTCCTTGTCTCCCAATCCAGATACTCATTTGGTTGTGCCTTGGAGTTGGGCACTGTTGTGTCCACACCACCAACCACAGACCATAGTCCATGCACATCCAGTACCATTTCCACCCATGCTTTCCAATGCTGAAAGTCTGACCCATCACTGTTGAAAGGGGGAATGTCATATAGTCGACTTGAGCCTTGAGTCACTTTTCCAGATGTCGTAGAGGCTGACAATATTGCAGGGATTTTACCTGCTGCAGATGCTGAAATAGGGTTTGACATTTCTGTGTACTAGAGCCTTGTTGTAAGGACCTTCTAGTTAGATTTGCAAGGTTGGAAGTAGAGCTGTGCAGTCAGGGCTCATAACCATTTGTGAGTTAAGAAGGACGAAAACTTGGGCAACCTAAAAGAATGTATATATCTCAGGCTTTGAGTTGGACAAAGACTACAGTACCAACCTAAAAGAATGTATATATCTAAGTAGTCATTAGTACTGTGTTCCAGATTAAAGTAAAGAATGTAAACTGTACCTCAGGCTTCGAGTTGGATGAAGACTGAGGTATGAGGAGAAAAAATTCTGGCTAAACTAAAGGGTGATTATGTAAGTAGGAAAACGTTCTTGCTGATAGAGTATAACACAACACCACAAAAAACTCCAACATTCTGGTTGGTCCAACTGGCACTCATAATAATGTTTTTTTTTACAGCACATAAAGCACACCAATGTTGTGTCCACCCATCTGCTTGGGATTCAACCCCTCATACTGGTATGTGGATTAAGATAATCTATGGACTTATCTAATGACAGGCCCACTAGCCACCCATGAAGTGTGATGTTTGTATAAATTCACTATTCTATGCTAAACAAGTGGGTCTAACATTCTAGAGCATCTTGACCCTGATTGGGAAGACTAAGTCCAAGAACTCCTTACTGGTCATCTGGGATGCATTTGTTGTGAATTCGGTATGTCAAAGGAGACTTTTACCCAGCTGATCAAGGAGCTGCAGGATATAGGTCACAGAAACTCAAAGTTTGTTACCCTGGAGGAGCAGCTTGTGATTTTCATGTACATGTGTGTGACTGGTCTGACAGTTGGGCATGTTGGTGAGCATTTTCAGTGGTCAAATGACACTATATCTTGGTGCATTTGGCACACAATTCATGCAATGGTTTGATGAACAACCATGTCCTACAGATACTTCAAAAAAATGCTTGTCAGATTTTCAGATCAACCATTTTATTCCACCTACATGCCATTTCCAAGCAGTGAAACTGTTCATCCAAAAATACAGCACAGCCCCAAGTTTTGGCTGTACTTTCAGAATGTGATCAGCACAATCAATGGTTGTCAGATCCCTGCATCCCCTCCTGCAGTCATATGTTTGAACTACCAAAATTGCAAAGGGTTTCCTGTCCCAGAATGGGCTTTTCATTTGTGACTTTGGCCTGAAATTCATCTACTCACTGACAGGCTGGGAAGGATCTGCCATGGATGCTCATGTCTATGGTGATGCAATCGCTACTACTCTTCAGATCCCTGAAGGAAAATACCTCCTTGCAGATGCCAGCTACCCTTTGTATCAAGCATTGCTTGTCCCCTATCATGGCATCTGATACCATCTTGTGGAATGGGGCCATGCTAATACCTGGTGAGAATAATTCATTTGTTTCTTATTTCTGTTTGCTGCTAAGCTTCTTTTGTCAGACCCTCAAATAAAGAAGAACTCTTCAACTTGTGACACATATCTGCATGGAATGTCATTGAACATATTTTTGGCATTATGAAGTGTTGATTTTGAATACTCCTCTTGGCACCAGAATACAACATCAATGTACAGGCATGAATTCCTGCTGTGCTCTGTGCATTACACAATTTCATTTACTCACATGATCAGGATGATGAAGACATGCACAATTTCATACTCAGGGATGGTAACTACAATGAAGGCAAGTGGCAGCAAGGTGATCCTAATCTCCATGTAGTTGTGGGTGGTGCAATGGATGTGGGGCATGAGGTTATGAATGGGATGCATGATGCCATTGCAGTGGCTATGTGGAATGATTACCAGACTGTTTTGGCAGAGCAAGCACTGAGAAGCAATTTGGATACAAGTTCAGATGAAGACTCAGCCCTGTTTGAGGAGGAAATGGTACATGTTTTGTAGCTGCTTGTAGTGTACACTTTCTTGGAATGCATGCAGATTTGTTTGGTGGTCAGACAAATTCTATGAGAGAAAAACTGGATGCAAGTAGGATTCACCAACACTACTATACATCAAAGACTGCAGCTACAATGTATTTGAAACATAACAAAACTAAATGCCCCCTGTGTCCTTGACCAGATTGTTGTACATATCCACTACATATGCATGCCAGGCTTCTTTGTCAGGTAACACAATAAAAACAGCTGCAGAATTGGATGTAGCTGAAAATTGACATGTCATAAATGTGTGGTGGTGAGATGTGATGGCAGAATCTTTGTACAACATTTGTGTGGCAGTCTGAATGGCAATAAGGGGATCCATGTAGCTCATGTCCAGCTTATCCCCATGACCCCAGATGGTGTTGTCAATTGACATGATCACAATGGTGTGGGAATTGCCTTGAGGTTTTGCCTTTCCTGAAGACTGGGCTGATGTTCAACTGCACTTGCTGCTAGGACCAGTCAATGAAGTCATCAGGGGATGCTGATTCATAGAGAAAAGTAGGGATGAGGATGCTGTTGCTTCATCAGTGGTCATGGTAGAAAATGACCACTTTCCAGCTGAAGTGGTGGTGGCAGTGTCAGTAACAGGGGCAGGAACAGCGATGGGGGCAGGCATGGTGAAGGGGGTGGGGACAGCAAAGGGTGCAGGGACAGCAAAGGGGGCAGGCATGGTGATGGGGGCAGGGACAGTGATGAGGGCAGGGATGGGAGTGGGGGCTCCAACAGATGTGGCAGGGATAAGGGGATCACAGGGACTGATGGTCATAGCAAGGATAGAGCTGCCACCAGTTGCAGTGGGGTTTGATGCCCCAGCATGAAAAGCATGGGTGCCAGTAGTGCCACCCTGGGGAAATATATCCTCCATCAAATCCAGATACTCCCAACTCTTGTTATGGAATGGCTTCATCAGAGAATTCATCTGTGCTATGTCAATGAAAGAGCCACTACCAATATTGAACATGTACCTTGATAGCAACATATTTGCTCCACTGTTCTGCCCCAAGTGCACCACTGATGTTTGCACCATGCTCATTGTCCCAATGTTCACCCAATTTGCTGCAATAAGTCATAATAGCATTGTAAGTTTGTTTGAGCTACATCTGACATCAATATAGACATGAACTGAAAGATGTGAACATTGTGACTTACCACACCCCATTTGATTGATACATTCTTCCCATCCTTGATTTTTCCAGAGATAAGGAGTGGGCAGAGATGCTCAGCCACATTTGTATATGTCATTTGACAAAAGTTTCCAGTATCACCCCACTTTGCATGATGCTCATGCAAGTAGTGTACAAGAGCAGTGGTCTCCTCAGGGCTCCAACCAGCATGCTTGGGTTCATCATCAACCACTCCCTCTGTTGACATCAGTAATGTAATGTTTGATCATAAAGTGTTGAAGAGTTCAATGAGTACTCACTGGATGTGTTCATGTCAAGTGTCAGCATAGGTGAGATAGGGATGGGACACATAATACCATCAGGAGGAAACTATGTTTCAATCTCCAATAGATTTGCACAGATGTTTCCACCACACATCAAACAAGAACAAACTGTGAAGGTTGTGAACTGCAAGTAAACTGTGCTTTTCATACAAGCTCTAATGACATGGTTTCATGTTGGCACATTGTTGAGCCAGTCATTGAACTGTCTGAGTGATGTCAGGGTAGCTACATGTGGCAAGATAGGTCAGCTCTCCAATGATTTTTCTGTAGGCATGTGTCAGGTCTGCCACATTGGGGAAGACATCTGTAGCCTGTCTGAAGGGATGATTTGGATCCATTGGGAGAGATACCAGATTCACTTCTTCCAGTCCATTCTCCTTGCAAAGATGATCAATGCTATGCCTCCTGATGAATCCACACCTCCCAAGTTTCCCACCTTCTCTCAATCTCAATCCCAAGATATGTACAGTGAAATGGGTCCAAGGTCGCTGATGCTGAACCACTTGCCAATCTTTCCCTTCACCCAATTAAGAAAGTACCTGCTGTTGCAACCACCCAGGCTGTCATCAACATGCCACATGCTGATGCATATCAACCTCCATCCATCCTCCTCTACCCTATCCAGAATGAAGACCACAAGGTCAACATCTGACCTGGAGAATCCAAGTTCTTCAAGGAGTTTTGAGAGCATCACATGTGTACCAGTCAAATGCAGCTTGTTTTAATCCATAGAGAGAGCATAAAAGCTGACACATGAGAAGTACCCCAACATCATTATATTGCTCAAAGCCTCATGGCTGTTTCATGTAGATTTCTTCCATGAGTTCACCATGAAGAAAGGCATGTTTTTCATCAAAACAGTCCAACTCCCAGTCATTTTGTGACACTATCATGATCATGATCAACAGCTTGACTGACACCTGCCTGTGACTGGTGCATAAGTTTGGTGGAAGTCTATGCCTGGCACCTGAGAAAAACCCTGTGTGACTAGTCATGCCTTAAACCTTGAGCCTCCCTTTAGATCAACTTGTTTGAATTTGAAGACCCAGCAGTTTCCCACAAGTTTGCAGCCAGGTGGTGGCTCTACCAACTTCCACACCCCCATATCCTTCATCATCCCCAGTTCTTTCTTCATCACCTCCATCCCCCCTGCATGATCAGAATGCTTCATTGCTTCCTCATATGTTGCTGGAGGGATGGACATATCATATCTGGGCTGGTTTGGATCACATTGTTTGTCACTTCTGATAGAGAGGTGTGACTGTTCAGTGATAATTAGATTGGCCTGATGCTCTGAGAAAGTGCTGTTCTCATCTTCCACATCCTCCTCTCTTGCACCTATCACCCCCTTGCCTGAGCCACCATCCACCTCCTCACTCACTTCCAAAACCACAACTGAGCATGTCTTGTCCCTTGACCTCTTAAGTTCATCTGCCAGTGCCTTCCCCTTTTCTGTTAACACCCTTGTGCAAGTCGATCATTGAGGTTTGTTTGACACATCCTGAACACCCTGGGGCATGGTAGGAGTGGGTGAGGAAATGAGTGGAACAGGCATTGGTGAGGAAGAGGTGACCATTGGGACCTGTGGTAAGCAACAACCTGCAGACATGTCTCTGGGATGCAAAACTGACTCCTCATCAAAAATGATGTCCCTGCTGTTAAAGAAACTTCCAGTGGTGCAATCCTGCAATTGCCAACCCTTTATCCCATCTGGATACCCATAAAAAGTGCCTCAGAGGAGTGTGGCCTGTTTTTCATGCAATGTTCTGGTGGAATTTGAGAGAAACATTGTGAACCAAACATGCAAAGGTGAGAAACATCTGGCTTGTAACTGTAAAGCATCTCAAAAGGAGTTTTGTTTCCAGGTAGTACCTGTGTACTGGTTAAGTTCCAGAGATAGCCTATTGTGAGGACTGCCTCCCCCAAGTAAGCTGCTGAGAGACTGGCCTGATTGAGTGCTGCCAGAGCTTGCTCCTCAATGGTGCATATCCCCCATTCTGCTTTACTGTTCTGCTGATGTATGTAGGCAACCAACCTGCACCTGCAATGTTCAATTCTGGCCTCCAACAGACTGCCTGTGAAAACACTCCCCATATACTCTCCTCTGTTATCAGTCTGTATCACTTTGACCCTGGCACTGAACTTGTTTTCCCATTGGGCTTTGACCATCAGCCATGCATTGTAAGCCTGATCCTTAGTTGCCAACAGATGCATGCTGATGATGTTCATATAATCATCAATGAACACAATGAAATATCACTTGCCATGTAATGTTGGAGTGGGGAAAGGTCTGCAAAGATTGGTGTGAACCAGTTCAAGGAATGTTTGTGTGGGTGCTGAGGCAGAAGGGGGATAAGGCTGATGTGGATGTTTGGCTATGACACAAGACTTGCAATGCATTTGAGCAGCAGTTGAGGTAAGCTGAACCCCCCTTACCACTCTGGGAAGAAGCTTTGCAATGTCCCTGCCAGCATGTCCCAACTGTGCATGCCAAAGATCCCAGGTAAGCATGCTTGGTATGAAAGCAGTGAAGCCAGATGTTTCAGCTGAACCATTAGCAGGTGGATGGATGAACTCAATGTCCAGGAAACACAGTTTTCCCTGCATGTTGACACATCCAAGAGACTCATCACCATGAATTAGCTCACAACAATTCAGTCCCCCCTTAAATCACACCTCCCATCCATGTTCTGTCATATGTCCAACCAACAAAAGGTTCACTGCAGCATTTGGTGCATACAAGCAGTGTTCCAGTCATAGACAAATGCATTTGCTGCCTAGTTTTAGCACCACAACACATTCCCCATACCCCTCTGTATCAAGGCTGCCTTGGTTGGCACTGTGGAATCATGAGTGAATATCCAGAAGAGAGACCAGTCTTTAATAAGATGAGTAGTCATGCCTGGGTCTAGAATGGTGGAGAATGCTGCCTCTGCTAAAGATACAATGTTCTCAGCAGCTGCTTCTCCCTCTGCCAACTCTTCCATGACTGTGCAAGACAAATCCCTGAAGTAGTTGTAGGTCAGTGGACATTGTATGGCAGCTGCTGCCAGCAGGGGATTTGCTGCTGTGCTTCCAGGCTGTGATGCCACTGCTGGGGTTGGAGTTGCTGGAGTTGCAGTCACTGCCACCTGAGTTTTCATTTTCTGCCATGGAGCCTGCCCTGCTTTCCCTCCCCCAGGTTGAAAGCAGTTATCCCAATCATGGTCCACCCATTTATGACCTACACATATGGGTGTGGAACAAGGTGTCCCACTCAGATTATTCTTAGTCTTTCATAAACCTGTGGTTGGGTTCACCTCCCCACATCCCCCTGAGACTGCTGCATTTGCATACTCTGAACCTGGGCTGGGATTCAGGCTTTCATTTGCAATTTGCATAGCCTCCTTCATGATGGTTTGGGCAGCATGTTTCAAAGTGTAGGTTTGACACCTGATAATCCCACTTGCTGACCATAATGCATAGTGGGTGGAGCAAGAAATGGATTAGTGAACTGATGTGCCAGTATAAAGCCAGGGTTCTGAGGTGTAGTAGGAGTAGCTGGGGGAGGCCATGCTGATTAAGAGACTGGCACCACTGTGAACAGAGCAGGTGTGACCATCCATGCTGACTGCTTGCTTTGCTCTAACTCTGTTGCTATATTCTTCTGAACAAGCAGCCAAACTCCAACCTTTGGCAAGCCTTGCAAGAGTGCATATATTGCATCTGCTGTCACACTCCAAAGGTGTTTGGCAGTGTGCACATGGTCCTAGGTGATGAAGTGGCTAGTGAAGAGTGCTGCAGGAGTATCTCCCTAATGTGACAGAAGACTGCTGGCCATCAGCAGTCATCCTTTGCACAAGAGAAGACCCTCTGGGATGAAGGCGACAATAATAGGAGCAAAGATGTGGTAGGATTGTGTTGAGAAGGGCATCTCCTCACTGTCCAGGTGGAAAATTGTTTAAGCACCAGTAGAAAAACTTAAGCATGCATTTATGGCATTCCAGTTTTTCAAATATCTCCACCAGTTCACATGATATCGACACCATTCCCATGCTCATGTGTACCTCATTCCCATGCCATCCTACCTGCCAAATCTGGAAGAAATCCTCACATGCCATGATTTTCCACAGCATTTCTGCCAACAAATGTGCATTTCACCTATCACATCAAAGATGGCTGCCTCAATGATGATCTCATCACTCAGATCCTTTGCCAGTGAGAATGGCTATGGATACCTTGCAGACATTCCTACTAGCTTCTGTTCTGAAGCTTCCTGGCATGTCCCATCCTCATCCACCCCCTCCCAGCTGGTCCATCTAGGACAGTGAGTTCTCCTTGTCAGTATGACATCTAGGAGGACATTCTTTGGACATCTCAGGTCTGTGATAAGGCTTGAATGGTCTTATGTGGTCATTTCTGTCATCCCAGTTGAAGAAGCCTATGGATTCTTCCTTCCCTCCTCCTGCACTGTCTTCCTGCCAATTTCATCTCTGGTTCTTTCAAAATTGTGATGGCTACAGTACTCCCTACTGTACTCTACCCTTCCAGATTGCATACAGGACCAGCTTGCAGTAAATGTCCCTCCTCTGGTAGGAGAAGATGTCCCTCTGTCCTCTCCACCTCCTTTAGAAGCCTAGCTGATGGGAGGGAAACACTTGGTTGAGGAGAGAAAAAGGGGGGAGTGTGAAATCCTATGGCCCTGACAACCAGTAGACCCCCAACAGTTGGTGACAGTGGCAGAAGTTGTAAATATTCCTTTTTTGGATGTGCAGAGCCCCCATCACTTCTAGATCTTCACAGCTTCATTCCCTTCCTTGTACCATACAGTGACTCCTCTTGACATGCAGTGCAGTCCCTGGCATGTGACCAGTTTGCTCCTTTCACTGTTTTTGGTTTCTGACTTGCCATGACTTGTTCTTTGACTCATGCTGTACCACTATGTCCCTTTTTGGTTTTCTGCTTACTGATTTCTTCATCATGCTTATAAAGGACATTAGCAATCACTTACAGTCATCACTGGGTGCTTACCAATCCCTTACCAGTAGCTTACACAGCATCATCCCTCATTTACATCTAGCTGTGCTGACAGTGAGTATATAGGTTCCCCTGTGCCTAGACACAAAAACAGAGACCCAGACACCCATAACTCAAGATCATCTTCATCTCTCACCATCATCTGAAGCCTTCCTATCCATCCTATTCATTTTCTGAAGTCTTTCCAGTGGTTGAGGCTTACCTGAAGAGTCTATCCACTGAGTTGCTCATCATTATCTGTATCAGTTCTTCATCACTGTTGCATCTGCACCTCTCCTCTTCATCTCCCATCCCATCCCTTACCTGGTCCTGGTGCCAGTGTCTCAACAGGCCTACCTCAAAACCCTCCCCTGCACTCACCTTCTGAGAGCAGAACTCCACTTCCTCCACTCCCTTCAATCTAGATTCTGCTGAGGCAAACCACTACTCTTTCTTTTGTCTGTGTGTTGGATTTTCAGCTGGTTCCACTACTGATCCACACCTTGACTCACATTGCCTCTGAAGGTTGCACTCCCATTTGAGCCAGCCAATCATTGGCATGTGTATGTAAAGCCATGTACTTTTCCACATTGTTTGCTCCCTTCATCTGATATGTTGAGATCTGACTCCATAATGAGAACTGTAGGGAGACATCAGATTGATCATAGAGTTCAACTAAGGTATTCCACACTTCTCTAGCTGTTATGCTGACATTGTTGGGGATTAACATTAGGACAGATTGTAGAAAAGAGCTGTAGGTAGCCTCAGTAGTGACTCAACTACTATTATATTATAGTGTACCTGTAGGTAGCTACAGGTGATCAGTAAGTAAATACTGGTAAAAGAATGTGTGAACATACCCTCAGTAGTGACTCAACTACTGAGGAAACAGTACCAAAATGTACTACTAAGAGCACTCTAAGTGCTTATGTAAGCAAGTAAAAAACTCGCACCAAATATACATCACACTGTGGTGATTCAATCTCCAACACAGATGAATTTATCTTTCTCAAGATGATTGATTTCACAAGACCATCATCTTTGAACCAGGCCTTGATTGCTTCTTGTTCTGTGAAAGTCAGTGCAGTTGGAATGAGGGGACATGGGCAAACTGAGGCATATTTCACATAATCAAACAGATTCATCCTGTTGCTAATGTGATTATACACTTCTTGTCCTAGAAGCAACTCACTGCAGGCATTTCACAATTTTTCTTTGGAAAATATGCTGAAAAAATTGAAGAGAGTGATAGTCTTTTTTTAATGGTGTTTTCAAAGAGA
This sequence comes from Pisolithus marmoratus, assembly GCA_024613145.1. NCBI lineage: Eukaryota > Fungi > Basidiomycota > Agaricomycetes > Boletales > Pisolithaceae > Pisolithus > Pisolithus marmoratus. Next base: position 79,254 of record JANFAE010000409.1, read on the forward strand.
AAAGGCAAAAATTTTCTTTTCTTTTCTTTGCATGATTTTCCACAAAACATAGATTGATGGTAATACCCATTAGAGTTGAGGCTAATCAGCATTACCATCAATTGATGTTTATGGACATAAAAGACAACAAAAATGAAGTATTATATTTGCATTTTTTCTTTGAAAACATGCAAAATAAAAGAGTATCTCTTTCTTCAATTTTTTCAACATATTTTTGCATGAAAAATTGTGAAATGCTTGCAGTGACTGTTCAGTCTGTAACTGTTTGGTCTGTTGGCACCACTTGTAGTAGTTTCAGTCCCTCATAATTCTGGAATATGTATTTTCAAACTTCCCCATGACACAGGCTGCAAACACACATCTATGCACTTTGATTCTCATGTGTAAGGCTTTGTAATTTCTATCTTGTCTGTTTCAGTTATTTGCAAGTTGAGCTTGCCCTTCACATGGCAAGCTCAGGGCTCATAACCTGAAGGGACTGAAACAGAGAAACCACAGCCCATTGTAGAGATGAGAGAGAAAGGACCCTGGGAGTAGGTCAAAGTCTCCTAGTAGAAAGAGAATGGGTGAATTTGAACCAGGAGGCTTGAGTTGCCTGGTGGACAGTCAAAGAGTATAGAAAAGACTGGAAAAACACACCCTGAAATCCAAATAAAACCCAAGATAATGTCTACTGAATGGCTGGGGAGGGAGAAACAATAGTCCAAGTCTTGTTCATCTTAATTCCAGCTTTTTATCTGAGGTACAGTGAGTGAAAAAACATGTGCAATGTTTGGCTATTTTGTACTAAGTCCAGTGTAGCACCATAAGGCATGGGAATCCTGCTTAGCCTTGGTGAGAAGGATTGTAGTTTTTACTCTTGGCTACAAAATGGTCCCAGGATCATGTGATTTGGTGCAGTCACTGCAAGCATTTCACAATTTTTCTTGCCAAAATATGTTGAAAAAATGGAAAGAAGAGATACTCTTTTATTTGGGCTGGGTTCACAGAAAAAATGCAAATATAATATTTTGTTTTCTTCATCTTTTCTGTGCAAAAAAATGAATTGATGGTAGTGCTGATCAGCTTCTATGCTAATGGGTATTACCATCAATCAATGTTTTGTGGAAAGTCATGCAAAGAAAAGAAAATATTATTGTTGCCTTTTCTCTTTGAAAACAGCTGTCAAAAAAGAGTATCACTTTCTTCAATTTTTTCAGCATGTTTTCTGAAGAAAAATTGTGAAATGCTTGCAGTGAGTAGTCATTGAGATATGTCAATTATAAAACAGGTACATCATTGCACATGTTTATTCACTTTTGGCCTGGCAGTAGAATCTGGGTGAAATGAAGGAATAATTCTTTATTCCCAACCTTTACCACCATGAGGTCTCTCTCTGCCACCCAAAGGAATACTATCCTGACTATGCTTGATTCTGGTCATTCTCCTGCCTCTATTGCCTCTAGTACTGGCCTACATCACTCTACCATCTCTAGGCTTCATTCCAAGGAGCATTCCAGCCTGCAAAAGTCCAGTGGAGGTCATCCATCCAAGCTCTCCCCTGCTAATGTCCATCATGCCATCCACCTCATCTCAACTCAGAAGGCAGAAAATGCTGTGCAGGTGACCAAAACTCTTTCCACCATTATCAACCAACCCCTTCACCCAAATACTGTCCACCAGCACTTGAAAAAGACTGGTATGAAGGCTGTGGTAAAGAGAAAATGACCTATCCTCTCTGCCAAGCATCACAAGGCAAGGTCAGACTTTGCCTATGCTCACAAAGATTGGACTTTGGAGGACTGGAAGAGGGTGGTATGGTCTGATGAGACTAAAATCAATTGCCTGGGGTCAGATGGGTGCAAATGGGCATGGAAAAAGCCAGGGGAGAAGCTGAATAATAGGCTAGTAGAGGGGACACTGAAGTTTGGAGGAGGTTCTCTGATGATGTGGGGCTGTATGACTTGGGAGGGTGTTGGATTTGCTACCAAGATTGATAGTAGGATGGATGGGGACCTCTACCTTCAAATTTTGCAGGATGAACTACAAGAGTCCCTTGAGTATTATGGTCTCCATCCTCCTGACATCATCTTCCAGCAGGACAATGACCTGAAGCATACCTGCAAGCAGGTCAAGGAATGGCTAGAAGAGCAGGATTTTAGGACCATGGTATGGCCCAGACCCTTCAGTCAACTATTGGCCTGAAACTGGGACACCCAACATGTACAATTGAGCCTAAAGGTGGGCTTAGCCAACACCAGCCAACTGGCCCTGAGGGGGACAGGCCAAAGTGTAAACATGTTTTGGCTGACATGTCTGGGAGATGGCCCATCCCCCTGGAAGTGGGGTCAGCCTACCTGGCTGGGGGATGGCCCACCTCCCTGGAAGTGGGGTTGGCTGACCTGGCTGGGGTATGGCCCACACCCCTGGAAGTGGGGTTGGCCAACCAGGCTAGGGAATGGCCCACACCCCTGGAAGTGGGGTCAGCCTACCTGGCTTGGGGATGGGCCACCCCCCTGGAAGTGGGGTTGGCCAACCTGGCTGGGGGATGGCCCACCCCCCTGGAAGTGGGGTCAGCTGACCTGGCTGGGGGATGGCCCACCCCCCTGGAAGTGGTGTCAGCTGACCTGGCTGGGGGATGGCCCACCCCCCTGGAAGTGGGGTCAGCTGACCTGGCTGGGGGATGGCCAGTGGGGTGGGCCTACCTGGCCTGGGGGATGGCCCACCCCCCTGGAAGTGGGGTCACCTGACCTGGCTGGGGGATGGCCCCCCCCCATGGAAGTGGGGTTTCCTGACCTGGCTGGGGGATGGCCCACCCCCCTGGGAGTGGGGTTGGCTGACCTGGCTGGGGGATGGCCCACCCCCCTTGAAGTGGGGTGGCCAACCTGGCTGGGGTATGGCCCACCCCCTGGAAGTGGGGTCAGCCCACACTGAGGGGCATCCATGTCAAATGAAAACACTAGTGATGCTACAGATGGCTTGAAGGTCCAGGACAGTAGGCTGACTGGGGGATGCCCCATGGTCCTGGAAGTGGGGTCAGCCAACATGGCTGGGGGGAGCACTAACCCCCTGGAAGTGGGGTTGGCCAACCTGGCTGGGGTATGGCCCACCCCCTGGAAGCAGGGTCAGCCCACACTGAGGGGCATCCATGTCAAATGAAAACACTAGTGATGCTACAGATGGTATGAAGGAGAGTAGGCTGACTGGGGGATGCCCCATGGTCCTGGAAGTGGGGTCAGCCATCATGGCTGGGGGGAGCCCTACCCCCCTGGAAGTGGGGTCAGCTGACATGACTGGGAGATGCCCCATGGTCCTGAAAGTGCAGTCAGCCCACATGGCACCCACATGGCTTGGGGCATGCCCTGCAGTGCTGGAAGTGGGGAGCCCTACCCCCTGGCATCCACCTGGATGTGGGGTCAGCTGACATGCCAAGGAGATAATCATGAAAGGTGCCTCTTCCAATCTAGATAATTCCCTACCCCCTAAAAGTGGCATCAGCCACCATGACTGGGGGGTGCCCCATCTACCTGGATGTGGTGTTCATCCATGGCCAGGGATAATCATGAAAGGTGCCTCTTGCAATGTAGATAATTTCCTACCCCCTGGCAGCAGGGTCCCACAACATCACTGGGGGATGCCCTGTGGTCCTGGAAGTTGGGTTGGTCAACCTACCCTCCTGAAAGGGGGATAAGCTGAACTAGGCACAGGATAGCCTGCCCACTTGAAACAGGGATCAGCCAACTTAGGTGCAGGATGGCCTACCCACTTGAAAGGTGGATCAGCCAACTTAGGTGCAGGATAGCCCACCCACCTGAAAGTTGGGTTGGCAGGGTCATGATTTAATTCCCTGGGCCTCCAAAACTGTACATTCTGATCTAAATTGTCATCATATATCAATGTCCCATGGCCCTCCTGGTTTGATTCCATGTTCTCACCCCCCTCTTCCCATTTTCCCCACCCTCCTTGTCTTTTTCCCCATCTTGCTTTGCCACCTTTGTCCCCCTAGTCACAATCCCACTCTCTGCCCTTTTCCACTTTTGAGTAGGTACCACAGGAGGAACTTCCTCCTCTTCCTTCTCCTCATCCTCCCTATCAGTCCCACCCATCCCAGCACCTTCATCCTGTTGGAGATTGTAAATCTCCCCTGTAATGCTTGACTTAGGTACAAGTTAAGGTTGCTTACATAAGTGCTTAGAGTGCACTTAGTAGTATGTTTTTCATACTGTTCCCTCAGTAGTTGAGTCACTACTGAGGCTGCCTACAGCCCTTTTCTACAGGTTATGAGCCCCGCCTAGCGCAGAAAATTTTATTGTAGGCAACTCACGGTTGACTCGAACAAGAAGCTACTCAAGCTCACTACAAAATATCTCTACTTCACTCGAAAGTAATAGGATATACTCTATGGAACCTGAGCTTGCAGAAGACGGCTGCAACTGGCACACCTATGGCAGTTGGGTGCTGAAGGCCATCTCTGAAGACAGCTTGATGAGTTACCTAGATGGGTCTGAAACACGACCTTCAACTCCGAAGTTACTACAGGAATATGGTGCCACATGGACACCACGAACTGACGAGGAACGAGATGAGTTAGCAGCCTGGCAGGCTGCTGATGACACATGGCAACAACGGACCGCTATGGTCCACCATATCATCATATCTGGCATACCCGATTCCATCCTAATGCTATGCATGCATCTGGATACCCCGCACGAAACATTCGCCTACCTCGAGAACCGCTATGGTTCAATTCCGAGACCAGAGAGGCCGAAGTTTGTTGATGAAGCTGTTCAACAGCACAACCTGCCATCCAAGCAGTACCTGACTGGTGAAAATGCTCAGAGCACTTGCGACAGCGACAACGAACCACTAGACGCACCTGGAGTAGAGGAGGACCCCTCAGATTTCCCAAATGACTGCACCAAGATCCCAACTGGGCACCAGGAACCCACAATGGAGATCATAGACGTGCGGCATGTGGAAAGTAACTTACTGGTGAATGGAATTGGGGCTGTGTCTGCATGGCAGCCAGACGAACACGCAAATGTGCCTGAAGCACCTGACAATAGCAGTCAGTGCATACTAGATGGCGAGACTGCAACAGGAGGAAACGAGCCTAGTGCTGTAGCTGACATGCACGATCCGCTTGCCTCCATCAGCACAAATGCCGAGCAACGAGACCAACCTCAGTGGAGCTGTGAGGCCCTCGAGCCCGCAGCAGGCACCACCAAACAGGCCAGTGAATGTTCTATCGACAATGGATCACAAACGCCCGTCGAACGCAATGAGCATGTCAAAGACAAACTGCCAGGGCAGATCCACAGCGACGGCGAGAACTCTAACCGGCACCCAGAGCCCAATGCTCCAGTAGAAGATACGTCAGAGTTGGCAGACGACTGCCAAGTGGACAAGATCAGGAGTACAGATGCGACGATGTTAAATATCCTTATAAACGACTCAAGTATGCCTGACAACTGCAGTTGGCGCATTGTAGATGAGGCCGTAACAAGGGATGACTCACCTGGACTCAAGTGCGAGCCTGACCAGCCTGCACACGTCCATATGCATCGACCTGTGGCCATTCTGGGCATATCTTCCTATCTAGCTCAAATCGACATCCCTACGATTGAGAATGTACCACGAACGTCTATCAAGATGACAGTACCAGGGGCAGAGCACCCTGATAGTGAGCCAGACTGGTCCTCGCAACTACGAGAGACCGAGCACCCTCAGCCTGATCGTGATCGTGCCCACTGAAGGCACTCCACACTGGATACCCTACCTGACAAGGTCTGGGGGGTGGGGGTACATAGGCTTGCTCGAGCGGATGGGGGGAATAGCGCAGACATTGGGTCAACAGCGATGAAGCTGAAGATAAGAGACATCAGCGCTCAAACCGCCCAAGCACTGCCTGACTTACCACATCCAGAAATGCGCCCAAAGGAGCCCGATAAGGAGGATATGGGTGGCGGGTACAATGGCACAATTAGCAGCGAGTTTTCCAACTCGCATGGAGTCGAACAAATGATGCCAGCTGACACCAGAGGTCAGCACAGCAAGCAAGAGGCCAAACGGCCACATGTACCACCCACACGACCTCCGAATGGCATCACACATGTCCCTAGGACCTTTAAGGTCACCCGTTGCCGAGGCAGAATCAAAACAAGTGCTGAAATCGTCAGTAACATTCATACGAGGTGGAGCGCTCACCGTGCCCATGCGGCCCCCATGCGGCCACTGCGGCTTCTCTCGACACCTGCCAGACCATACAGAAACATTGCGGGGGGGTGCCGCATGTCAAGTGTCCACTATAATGAAGTCAGCGTCACCAGAAATGGTCAACCAAGAAGATGTATGCACCTTGTGCCCGGCACTACCATTTCGGCATCTCGAGCACCCAGGAAACATCAGAAACCCCCCTGGGGTCTTCCAGATACTTGCCAGCAGCAGGGGGTGCCTCTCAGATGGACTTGGATCGACAGCGAACCTTCCTATGTCAAGCTGACAGCAATGAAGCTGGAGATAAGGGCAATCAGTGCCAAAACAGCAGAAACGGTGGAAAGACGCCCAAAAGCACCTGATAAGGGCAGATCGGGCACTGGCAGGTTCAACAACACAGTTAGCAGGGACTTTGCTGACTCACAACGAGTGGAGAAAGCAACGCTAACTAGTAGCAGCACTCAGTATGGGATGCGAACGGCGAGACGGCCAAACGGCCAACTCGCACCACCCGAACCGCCTCTGACAGGCATCTCACACCTTCCCCGACCCTACAGGGTAACCCGTCGACGTGGAAGAGTAAAACCGAATGCTGAAATCATCAGTGACATTCGTACAAGGCGAAACGCCTACCGTGCTCATGTGGCCCCCAAGCGGTCACTTCCGCCCCTCTTCGCGCCTTCGAAACGATCTCTGGACCCTGAAGGAGGGTTATGGATAATGAAGATATGCTATAACGAAGTCAGACGCACCAGAAACACTGAAACAAAAGGCTTCACGCACCGTATGCACAGTGTCGCCATGCAGCTGCCATCCGTCCTCCAAATCGGCACGCAACGGCTTCAGATGTCCATCACAGGATGTTGGACAGGCTATATGTATGACGGCACCACTAGCAGTGAATTCAGCAACTCGCACGACGTCAAAAAAGCACTGCTAGCTAATGGCAGCAGTCAGTATAGTGAATGCAAGCCCGAACAGTCAAATGGCTCACCTGCGTCGCCGAAACCGACTTCAAATAGCATCGCTCATACTCCTGGGACCCTCAGAGACCCATCTCCACGCAGTAGGATCAAGACGAGATCTAAAAACATCAGTGAATCTGGACAGAGAGGCTGCAAGCGCCTCATGCTGCTTATCATTCCCATTTCGCCCTCTCGCCACCTCTCGAAATGCCTCTGGAACACTGCTAACACTTATTGGCGACATGGGATACCTCCTGGACGGACGCAAATCATCAACAAACGTTCTACATTCGAAACGGCGGCCTCGCGATCATGGTACAAGGCCAGAGGACGCGCGCTCACCATACAGATTCCGAAACGGGAAGTTGCCACAACGCGGCGTGGCAAACACAACCAAACAACGCTCGTACACCACATGGACTCGAAGCTGCACTTGCAGCACATATACTCATTTTTATTCAAATGTTTGGTATACTATTTTCTTTCGAGTTCTATATCCTTCACCCCTACCTAATCATACAGTGGAGTTTAAGGGGGTGTGTTGGAGATTGTAAATCTCCCCTGTAATGCTTGACTTAGGTGCAAGTTAAGGTTGCTTACATAAGTGCTTAGAGTGCACTTAGTAGTATGTTTTTCATACTGTTCCCTCAGTAGTTGAGTCACTACTGAGGCTGCCTACAGCCCTTTTCTACACATCCCCCTCTTGGGGCTCCTTCATGCCTGAACTTTGCTCCAACCTCACAACTATCAACCCCACTATATCCATCACATTCTCTGCCTTCTGGACACCAAGCTCAGAGTTCAGCAAAAATTGAAGGTGACTGACCAAGGGATCATCCTCTTCAACTTCCTGTGCATGACTACATTCCCTCAACAGCAGACCAAGTCCCAGCACCACCTGCCCACCCAATGAGGAGGAAGTGAACCTTGCACTTTGTAATTCCCCAAGGGCCTTCCAAAAACAAGCAGACTCCAAATGGATTTCCTGGGGCAAATACTTGGCACTCCAGGTCCATGTTGCCCAGTGGGGAAGGGCTACCTCTCTCCCCTTTCCATGTTCCTATGAAAGATGCTTTGTTAGCTAAGTGTTCCTGCAAAATCTCAGACTTACCTGTTCTGGCAGGGCCTCCACCAGGTCCACAAGTACTTGGTACCTGGGCATGATGGAAAGAGACTTCAAATATTGGATGCAGTCCTTGCTAGCATGCCATGCAGGGCTACACTCTTCAGGGGCCTGGTCCTGCACATCCATAGTTGCTTCCACCCCTTGTTCACAACCTCACCACTTTTCATCATCTGCCCCAAGTGCACCCCTTCTTCACCTACTTCTTCTTCACTGTCATCCTCAGGGTCCATCCACTCTCTCTTCTTACTGCTCCCTACCACTGGTCTCCTGTCAAACTGCCTTGACAAAGGTGCATCCTCCTTTTTGCAACTGATGAAAGATACAATCACCTTCTCCTCTGCCTCTAGGGTTTGCCAGTGATTCCAGAACAACTGCAGGTCAGCCTTTGTCCATTTTGAAGGATCCTTCATCATAAACCCCTCTGGAATGGAGTGGGAGTCAAGATACTCCATGGGAGACTCAATCAGCAAGCCCCAGGGAACCCTGGCCTTGGGATTCTTCATGAACTTGGCTATGCCCCAGACTTCAATCAGATCAGAGCCATGCACATGACAATCAAGACCCACCATAAGCAGCTTGGAAGACTGCCCTTGCCAAGTTCTGCTGCACCTTCAACCTCTGCCCCACCCAAGTGGGCATCTCTGGGTTCCCATCCTCATCCAAGGATATCTCCACCTCATGCTTCTCAGCAGAATCATCCTCCACTAAACAGTGACCAATGGGCATGGACATGTGGAGAGACAACACATCACACTTACCAGGGGCTGTCAAAAGATAATCTGTCAAACTATTTTCCCCATTCAACACCCAATCCTTGCTTGACTCAGAAAACTGGGTGAATGCCTTCTTCCCATCTGCTGGTGCTGTCTCAAACCTGGTGGTCTTCTTGAGCATTGAAAAACAAGAAGGATAGTGAAACTTACACTGCCATCTTGATCTGACCTTCCCCTGCCTCATGTGCTACAAACATTACCACATGGGACCCCATGGTTCTGTGCACAGTTTTGATTAAATCTCTAGCCATGTTTGGGAGATTTTTTCTCCTGTATCTGTTAATTGGCTAGCTCAGCATATGGTCATGGAGTGACAAGTGGACTTATGAGTCATGGGTCTCTTTTGGGGCACCCAACTTGTTCCATTTTTCCACTGCCCTCCCAGCTTCTGCTTTCCTCTCATCAGAAACAGACTCCCACCACTGTTGGATGATCCTGTTCCTCTGCCCTATGGTCTTGGGGTCCTTGGTGTCCCTCCTTTCCCTATCATAGACATCCATTTCCTCCTTAAAGATCCTCTGCACTGCAGTAAATGCCATAAAGGCCTTTTTGTAGTCCCCAGCCTTGGTGGGGTGAGCCTTCTCCTCCCTGGCATCCTCACCCTCACAACTTTCTGCCCAGCTCTTCCTAGGACAGCCAGGATGTGCTGGATGATGGCTATTTCATCATCCTGATCCTCTGGATCCAGGTGGGACAAGAACACCCTCTGGGTGGCCTAGACAAACCTCAGATGTGTCTGACTTGATGAAAAAGATGTCTCACCACTCTCAAATGTGGGGGCAATCCCACAGAATCCTCAGGTTCATGTTTAAGGATCTCTGACTTCACCTCAGCAAGGATCTCATTCCTGAGCTGGGAGTTCCCCCTTGGCTTCTTTGTACCTTCCCACATAGGAGGAAAGGATTTCAGAGTAGACTTCCTTCCAGTCAGACATTGGATAGGTCAATGGGTGCAAGTGTATAGCAGCAGAGATTTTGTTGTCACAGGTGGAAGACAGAAGACAAAAATTTATTGCCCCTTACTTATTTAGGCATGTGGTTGAAAGAATGTCAGCCATCCCACTTTTAGGCATTGCCCATTTTGTTTGCACATATTTGCCATTCACTCCTGTTCCACCACCAAGTCCTGAACCAAGCATATCCCCACACATGTCATATGTACCTGCTCCCATTCTAAATGCCATCCATCTGTTTACCATGGAACATCAGCCTTGCCTTGCTTGCAAAGTCACTCCACAGCCCCATCTGCTTGTTGGCATAAGCCTCTTTTCCTGGCTCTGTTGACTGCAGAGCCCTTTGCTCCCACATTTTCTTGTGGTACTCAAACCACAGCCCAGTCCAAAGCATCTCATGCCTCACCAGTGACACTTCTTTCCATCTGTCCCTTCTTGCCCTTGCTTTGAGCCAGTTGATTCTGTAAACTGTACAACACTTTTAGTAAGATATATGGAATCAGAATACACTTACATTCTTCCATCAAGCCCCCAGCCTCCACATTCAACTGGCTCTTCTCACCATCTATCACCCAAAACCATGCCAGTTTACTGGTCCCCTGTCCAAACCTGTTCTCCTCTGTCACCTCCTTACTCACTGCAAGGTCCTCTGGCAAGATTTCTTGATACTTTTCTGCCATGTTACCATCAGGGTCCAGCCTGAGAATGGCCTGCCTGGCCCTTTGATAACTTCTGACATGCTTGGTTACCCTGGCTACCACCTTTTGGATTTCCTTCTTGGTCCTGGTACCCTCCCTGGTGGAATTTGCTGTCCTGAAGTTCTGTCAGTACAACATGGCCTTGTTTCCAAGGTCTGTCCTCAGTTGGTCCAGACAATCATTGGTTTGACCAATCCTGAGTTCCCTTTCCTCTGTGAGAAGGTCATGAAGGCCCAGCTCTGTCAGTTTGGCAGCTCCAATGGCAGATGGCATCCATATACTCATGAGCTCTGAAGCCAGCCCCTCAACTTCCTCTTCAGGAGTTTCCCAGTCTCCTTCATCATCATCATCCTAGAACTCCCTATCCTCATGTTCTTCTTCATCTGACCCACAGAATGCAGGATCATTCTGGGGAGTGAAAGTGCCATCTATAATACTTGGCCATTGCTATGGAATTTTTCAATCCTGGAAGAAAGTCTCTGTCTCTTCTCAGAGATTTTAACTTCTTGCCTAGTTGACATTGGACTGGGAAGTTGTCATATTTCAGACCTCAGCTGATCCCTGCAAGTCTGGTCAGCAAGAAATTCACCTTCAGCTCAACTGGGACCTCACTGGGAGTCCTCAATGCTGATTCCTTCTGCAAGCCAAGCCACTGAACCAACATTTCCAGAGGGGGACTTGGGGTTTGTCATGAGCTGCAACCACACCTCCTGAAAGGTGGGGGCTAAAAAAATTATCAGACCAAGTCATCAACCCATCCATGACACCAACCTTTGTCCCCCTTCAATAAATAAATATCTAGGGCTTCCCCCCTATCTGCCTCTGCCCTAAGTGCATCTGATTCCCACCTAGCAACCTCATCAGGATCCAACACAGCAGTCAACTGCTCATAAGCCTCATTCATTTCCTCCAGACACTTGTTGGAATTCTTATATTTCTTGAGCAAGGAGGGGACTGTGATGTTGGGCATAAATTTACATCCCCTCCAAGAAAAAAGAAAACTTGCCCATTCCCACAAGCTTCTTCCAGTTAGAGTCCCTCATATGATCATCATACACCTCTTGCCTGTGTGCCTGAGTCATAGACCTGGCAGTGGGGGAGATCTTATTGAATGGAGCCCACAATGTCTCCAAAATTTCTCTGTCCAAGTGGCCAGCACCCTTGATGAAGTTGAGGCTGTACCTGGGAAAGCAAGAGAGCTTGTGTGCAGCCAAATGGAACTTTCCCACTGCAGGAACAATTTCCAGAGCTGGGGGAAGAAGGAGAGATGGACTGTTTTTCACCCTGCTCCTGAAGTTGATGCTCCACTGGCACCCTACATCATAGATCACCAGGCTTTTGTGATGCTCTCTGAATGATATCCAAGAGCATTACAAATGGAGTAGTCTGTGTTCATATACCTGGCTTAAAATGAGCTCCAACTACACCAATCTCAATCCAGGTGGTCCACTCACCTCTCCCCTTTCTGAAAATCTACCACAGAATGGGGGACAAAGCAGCCATGCTGAGCACAAGCTGTAGCACCAATCCCTGTAGATTGTAGGTTGGACTTGTTGATGTTTGCAGCATTGATAGCCCTGTGATTGCTGCAGGTGGATCTCTAAATGCATGGTCAGCAAGCAATCTACATGACCATGAGACCTCTCACCTCCTTGCTATCCAAAGACTGTTTTAGATGACTCTGATAAGGCACCTCAGCAACCATATACCCTTTTCCATCAGACAAAGCCACATCCAACTCTGGCTTGTTCATTTTCATATGCTGAGCAGTGAAGTTCCCATCTATGACATATTGCCTCATGATAGTATCCCTGAAGGCAGTCAGAATCCCAATCCAAATGGATCACACTCTCTTACCTGTCATAGCAGACTTTCCAGTCTGCTGGCAAATTAACACCTGGTTGGGGGCAGGCTGGGCAGAAGAGGGCAAGCCCTCCATCCCCAGGATCCTGCTCCATATCATGCCCAAAGCCAAATGATTTTCTATCTTTCAAATCCCTCCACAGTTGAGATACCCTCATCAACTCCCTGTATCTATCCTAAGAGGGGAAGAAAAAAATATTGACATTAGCCAAGCAACTGGAAAATGGCACTCAACTGGTACCCTCTCTGGAAATGCATTGTTGGTGAACCTTTTCAGCTTCTGATAGAAACTCATAGCAGAGGTCTTGCACTCCAAAGCATCTATCAGAAAGTGATCCAGGACAGCAAAGGTGAAGGCAGTTTTGGGCTTGGAGATGCTGGCTGGGAACAGTCTTTGCCTGAGCAAGTCCAGGTGCCAGTCATTAGGATGAGACCCAGGGCAGTTACCCACAGAAACCTCATGAGAAAAAATCCCCTCTGTGTGCACAATGGTCATCTGGAACTGGGAAGACCTCCTGATGGCCAGGTCATCAGAATGCCTGTCCAACAAAATGCCACTGACCTGTGATTGGGAGGTTCCTCCCCAGTCATATAGCCTGACTCATCTGGATCAGGATCTGAGCTATTTTGAGGGAAGGGATCTCCCCCATGGCCTATGTGCCACAAGAAGCCCAGTTCCATCAAGGAGGTAGGCTCATAGTGAGTACCATTCCACCTTTGGACCTTGTGAAAGGGGAGGTTCCTGTGAGCTTTGACAGCACAGGGACCACACCAGGCATGGACTCCAGTGCAGGACATGCCCTGGACACTTCCTTCTGCCTCTTCACACTGATCACAAATTCCTGCCTTGGCCAGCTGCTCCCCCTCCAAAATAACATTGAGATACTCTGCTCTCCAAGGCAGCCACTGTCTGAGAAAGTCATTTTGACTCTGGAAGGGATTTTTTAATAGTGGACCAGCCCCAAATCAGATTATGGACCTTTGTGTGCCTTCTGGACTGGGGGGATCATCTGCATCATTCCAGTCAGAGTTATGGATACAAGAGAGTTGGGAAAGTCAGAGAAGTTGAGATTTTGGGAGGATCCCATGGTTCTTGGAGTTTGTGGAGTGGAAGGCAGACTGCCAGATGGGAGGTAGAGGTGCCTAGCATCCACTTCTTTGTGGGTGAGCTTTCCCCTTCTGGTCTTGGTGGGCTGGAAAGTGTACAAAGCACCTCTACCACAGGTTTTTCACAGGACTTTGGACCTTCTTTGATGCATGCTCCTCAGGATCAATGCAAAACATGGGTAATGCTCTGGATGTACAATTTTCACTCATAAACTCTGACTGACATTGGCTAAGATTCTTGGCTAAGTACATACACTAATTCTGTAAAAAAAAAACCCTAAGAGATCCTTTTGCATGGTGAACATTGGCCTGGCCAGTCCAAATCTGTTGTGGATAGCATCCTTCATGTAGTGAGCAAGTGCTATCCTTTCCCCTTTCTCCCACTTTGGGACAGAGTGGGTGAGGAGTTTGCCAGCAAGGAAAACCATGGTGCCTGGCTGATAATGGAATACAGGCACCTAATTCAGATATATGAAATTGGGCATCATGAGTTCCCAGGCTCACTACCAAGTCAAGCAGAGATGGTGCAGAAGCCTGGTCCTGGTGGGGAGGAGTCTCTTGGTTTACTATGACATCTATGCCAAGATAGATGGAAGGCCACCTACAGTAACAGGGAAAGGGGGTTGGGTGGTCACCCAGTGCTGCCTGGCAGAGATAGCCTCCTTGCCAACTTGGGCAAGATCAGGCAGGAAATTTCAGCAATGGTGTTCCAGAAGTCCTCTGCATAGGTAATATCTCTGAGCCATTGCCTTACTGCTGGCTCTTTGAGAGAGGAACTTTCATAGACCTGGTCCTCCAATCTCTGAAGGTCAATTAGCCTCCAAAATATTCCTAGAGAACATGGGGGATTACCATATGAGCCTGCTGGAAAGTGGCTGGAGAATTCATGAGCCTGCCATGACCAAATTTCTCATTGCCCTCCTCCTCTGGCACATGTTTATGGCCAAACTTCCTTTTAGATGGACATCTAGTCTTGGAACACTGGACAAGGCTGTCTTTCAAAGGGATATGGATCTCATTGAGATGTTCCTACTGATGAATCAATACAAGGGGATGGAGGAGGAGGAGAGAGGATCACCACTCTTGCAGGAGGGATAATGCCTGGGAGATACCACACCAACACCCTACCATGGACATCCAAAATGGTGGCAGGGTCAGAGATGTGCCCCCACTGGGGATGTGGGAAATATTTTGTCTTGTCTATGACATTTTTCATAGGTTCAGAAAACTGATCAACATCCCATTGTGTTACATCTTTGCCTAGACTTCATGGCATGGACTTTGATTCCTCATCAATAAGGACTCACAAGGTTGAGGATTGCATGGGAAATGACCAGGGCAGTCAGCTTGAGTTCCTGGCAGGAAATGGAAGCTGGGGGAAGGGGTTCCTCTGCCATATGCCTCTGGAGGTTGGTCAACTGAGACCTAACTCTCAGTCTATGGTAGGGTGTCAAGCAGGGCTACTGTATACCAATGAAGTGTTGCCATTACCTTGGCTTCTGGAGGTCACACCTTTGTAGCACTGCAGATGCTGAGAGTCTGGAATGCCCAAGTACAGATGAAAGGGTGTGATGCACCAAGGCAGAGAGGGCTTGATCAGTGGCTGAGGCAGCATTCATCATGAATTTGAATCTGGGGTAATGACATATAGGCCCTGGTAAGACAGACAGCACACACAGCTAAAAATTTTAAGCTGGGAAACCTAGGGCAACTATATTAAGGAAGTGTGCCTGGGCCCTGACTTATTAATCACACCATGTACTTAGGGTTAGGGTTAGAACTCTTAAACTTCAAAAAAAGATGGCATATACAAAGCAGCTCAGTCACATTTCAAGATTAAGATACATGCAAAAACTGCCAACTACAAATTGCATTACAATTTTACACTACAAAAAAAGTTCCAATAGGAACTGAGCCTCTGCTGCCTTCCCAGAGGGGGCCTCCCCCAGGAAGACAGTAAGTACTTGTGAAACAAAGCTCTCATATTCAACAAAAAGTGCCCCATACAAAACAACAGATAATTCTAAGGCACAGGAATCAGTACCAATGAAGGACAAAAAGAAAACATACTTGAAGTTCATCCATAAGCACTACACATTAGGTGAATCAGCAAAGGCAACACAAGAGATAAAGCATCATACCTGGTCCAAATCACTTAACCAGCATAGTAAAATGGAGATACAACAACCCTGAATTCCATCACTCATATGCTGACTAGCACAAGCAAGCATGGACATAATCATGTGGGTGACCCAACTAAATGGGCCCACAGACATCTGTCAATCTGAGATAATCAGCTGACCCATTAACACAGGTAGACTGAGCAACACCATCCAAACATGCATGCCAGCTAAAGCTAGCACAGCACAATCCATCAAATCTGAAGTACTATGCTGGCCTGCACAAGCAGGCACAGACACAAGTAAACCAAATGCCATTGATAGCAAGCTGGCTTACACTAGGAAGCACAGACTTGCATCAAATGCACCCCCCATACTGACAATGTGCTGGCCAGGCACATCACAGAGAGAGGGCAACCATCCCTGCCATGCACAGCTGCAGCCTGCACATGATGAAGACAGTACCTGCAAGCAGTGAGTAGGGCAACATCTCTCCTACATGAAGCAACAGCTGGGATAACATGACATTGAGTAAGTAACTAACATGTGGCAAGGTGACACTACCAAACACACAACCAACTATACTAGTAGGCAAGATGTTAGTTAGTGGTGGGGAGGTTGGCATCTGACACTACTATGCCACATTGCCCTGAATCATCCCCTAACAAAGAATAATGCAGACAGATCCCTAAACAATGAGGTATGATGATTTAGTTGCATACAACTGTAGATAGCCATGGTAAACCTACTTGAGTTGGCATGCATGAGGGAAGATGACTTGGTGACAACTGGGCAAGACAACAAATGCCAAAGTGTTGGGGCCAAGCATGACAACAGATGCCAACCAAGTGCAATGACAGATGCCAGCAGAGTGAGATTTGGGAAGAAGTGGCACAATGAACTTAAGTTAGTGTAAGCAGCTGTGTCTATGGTGGGAGGCAGGAGAGAATACGTTCAATGTACCAAGAACATTTGGGTGTGCATTGCCAAAGCTCCCAACAGAGGGGGAAAAGAGGGCTGGACACACAAACAATGGAAAAAGGAAGCAAAGGAAGGAAATGGAAGAAAGAAACATGCAGTGGTGCATTTACTATATACCCATGGTATGTTTGGTCATGTTTGATGAGCAGTGACCTGAA
>JANFAE010000410.1:0-96103 GCA_024613145.1 Pisolithus marmoratus
TTGATTAGTCACTTGGCATACCCAGAACCTATCCAAGGGCCCAGTTCACAAGCTGAGGCCAATATGGGTGTTGTGCCAACTCTGTAGGTCCCAGAACTCATGATCCCCTTGCCAGAACTATGCCAGCACTTGTTTTCCTGGTCTGGACCTAGCCCTCAGAACTGTCATGATCATGCAACTTCCAGCTATCACGTATTGCTAATTGACTTTACTTCTGGTAGATAGCCTTCTCCCAGTATGTGTTTCGCTGTTCTCTGGACCCTGGAGCCCAGACCCCAGCACACTGCCTTTCTTTTGTTCAGTATTTAGTTTCGTAGGTTTCACTTAGCATAGCTTCCCCATTCCGTAGTACCTGTTTCAGCCACTGGTGGTCCAGTCTTCGACCACCCAGTCGGTAGATTGCTCACTCCATACATCGCTTTAGTACCATGGATTACCAATACTGCCAGTACTCTGGCATTGGTACTTCTGGCACTCAGGTATATAATCCGTGTACTTACTTCTGTAGATACTTAGTGATAATATCGACTAGAGCTTCTGAGCTTCCCGTACCTCCTTACCTATACCCCTTGCTTAGTTACTTGGCATACCTGGAACCTATCCAAGGGCCCAGTTCATGAGCTGAGGCTGATACGGGTGTTGTGCCAACTCCGTAGGTCCTGAAACTTATGACCCCTTGCTGGAACTATGCTGGCACTTGATTTCCCAGTCTGGACCTAGCCCTCAGAACCCAGTTCTGACAACAACCTGGTTCTAACACCACCCTTGTTTCACCTTACCTGACTCAGAGTCAAGAGTGACAGGGTTGAGGTGGGTTTTGAATGAGTGGAAGATTTCCACTATCCATTGGATAGCTTTGGGGGCCATCTTCTCACATATGATAGGGATGGTGGGGACCTGGAAGGATCAACCCTTGTTGGGGCCATCCTTGGTTGTCCAAGTCCAAGTCGGAGGGTGAGCAGCAAGAAACTTGAGGATGAGCCTGGGAGCAGTGGGGGGGATGAATCAGGCCTTGAAGGTGCCCTTAGGGAAGGAATGATAATGTTTGCCTATGTCTGAAAGTCTGATCAAGCAGGGATGTGTCAATGAGCACTGATGTTTGGGGGGGAGATGTTTTTCCCACAAGGGGATGGTGGGTGTACTGGTTCAAGAGGCATCCTATATAAGACTTTATCTACCCTGTAAAGCTGTATAAGGTATATCATAATGATACACACATTGATCATGCTATATACATAGTCTCTGGGAGCCTTGGCAGCATAGGTCAAAAATTATCATTAAGGTTGAGTAGATCATATGTTTCAGAATGTGAACAGTAGATCATATATGTCTTTCATTATCAGACATTGCCAATGATTGTCATTGACACTATCAACAGCTTAAAAAATAAAAATACAGATTGCTATAGTAACCTTCAATTGAGCTTATCAATCATGATATTAAAAGCAAGCAACTTTATTCAAAATTATTTACATAATGAGTACCTGCTGAGTACACTACCAAGTATGATGAACTCCTTAAACCTCCAAAAAAAGTGAAAATAAAACACAGAGGGACACTTACAGATGCCTTCACACAAGGTAAACTTACCTGGATATGAACTCTAAGACTTGAAGTCTTAGAGTGACTCTTGCCCTGAGGTAGAAATCAGAGACAAGAGTAAAGAAGAGAGAAGGGGAGAGAGGATGAGTTTATATAACATGTACTATACAGTTATTACAAAGACATTCCCACACTTGTGGCTAGTGAAGAGTTGTTCAAATGATCATGAATGACATAGATGACAAGACTAGATATTGATGATCAAAGTAAAATCAGAGTGAAAAGAGTATTGTCATTAATATGATCATGATATTGTCTGATGAGCAATTGTAGTGTGTTGTCAACTTCATAGCATTATTATATTTGTCATATCAGCTCTTGTCATCACTATATCATGATGACAAAAGTCTTGTAATTCCTATGTCAGGCCTATATACAGTTGACCAAATATTAAAATGTCTGCCAGGTTATCTAATCCATTATTTGACTATTATCATTATGATTTATAGAAGATCATGCCCTATACACCATTATCCAGTTCATATCACACTGATAACTACTGGCCATAATTACCTAGGAATACCAGCACATAAAAGGTTTCCTGATGTTTCTGGCTTGTGATACATGGTTTTGTGACATATTCCTACACATGACATGTGTGTTGTATTCATTTGCTTCATCATGTATCCTACATATGATTTTGCTTGGCATGTAATGCTATACACAGTGTGTTTCTCTACATATCATTGGCTATGCATTAGCCACAGGGTCTATTTTGTATGTTGTTTCTTCACTTTGAGTTGGCTGACTTGTGCACTTCATGCCAGCTCATTCACTATTGAAGAGCACCTCAAGGAAACAGAAATGGTGCAGGGAAGATACTGGAGATGCTTCTCAAAAAAAACAGAAAGCAGGTGTTACAGCTCAGCCTACCAGTTCAACTTCTGAGCCCACAGAACTTCATCACAGTCATGCTCATATCCACCAAATGAATCAGGTTTCCATCATCTTTAGCCTCCTCTGTGGCTGGCCTGTGTGAGCCAATGTCAAAGATATGTGCCAAAAAATCAGACTCCTCAACCAGTCTAGGATGGTAGAGCTTGTAGAGAGCATGCTCCACCTAGAATATGTATGTACCATAGGGGAAATAAAATTCAGGGTGGTGAATGGGTTCTTGAGTACTGGCCATAGTTATGTACAATGGGGAAGCAAATCTTGAAATTTGAAAGACCAAATGTCTTTGTGGAAGCTGAGCTGTATGATTCTGTTTGAAGTAGTTTGCTCACCAGTCCTTTTTGAACACCTATACTCACCAGTACATCAGTGGCAACATTTCCCAACATGATCCCTGCACTCCCTTCGGTGCTATGATGTGGCTGGAAAACCTTGAATTACTTTTGACTCACTTTCAGACCTCTATGGACATGTGTCACAAGCATGGAATCAGGAAGATACTGACCCACTTTGTCAAGTTTAAGCCTCCTCCAACCAATGTTCTAAAGGGTCAGGGGAGCCTAAATAAGCAAGGCTGACAATGGACTGATGCAATAGGGGCTTGACCAATATAGGTCCAATAGGCCAATGCAAGCCAATGCAATGGGGGATGGGCCAACACAAAAGCCTGTGGAGCTGACAGAACTCCAACAGGCAGAGCAGCAGGGTGGGGCTGAAAAGGGTTGACAGATCCCCAACTAGCAGAGCAAAGGGACAGAGGGAGGGCCCTGGGTTCAGCTCATGCACTGCCCCCTTGTACAATCTCAGCCCTCATATTTCAGAGGCAGGTGAGGAATCAGGGGTCAGAGAGACTCAGAGGGAGCTGGGAGTTCAGTGGAGGTGACTTTGTTGATATTCATACTCAATATGTGACTGTAGCATACAAGTGCTTACAGATCACAGTGAGACTTGGGTGGTACAGTATTGAAAAATTGGAACTAACATATGGAGGTATATAAATTTTCCAGGAGGACAAGTGTCAGAAGACCTCAGAATGGAGGGAAACACTGACAGCAGAGGAAAGGGTCAGGACAAAGATTCCATCTACAAATGGAAAGATAATCATGTACTCACAGCATAGCACTCACCAGCAGCCAATCAGTGATGAAGCCAAAACCTAAAGATAATGCTTGGCCCTTCAGTGCACCTTGCAGTGTATGTGCTATACTATGCCTCTTCAGCTCAGCCATCCCTAAATGGAAGGTACCCTCTCAAGCTCAACACTAAAGTCACATGACTCATGTAGTACTGACCTGACAAGGACCAAGAGTGGACATGTGCCAAGTCTGACAGTGGCTGACAGTGGAGAATGCATATCTGTTGGCAGAGTGATCTGCAGGCTTAGTATGCATTGGACATGGTAGGGAATGTGTGACCAGGTGTCAGCAGAGTAGATAGGGTTGTCAGAGGTAGTGCAGAAGCATGGGAATGAAGGCATGATTAAGGCATGGCCATGACACACTTCACCTCAATTTCCACCTTGCCACCCTTGAGGGCTGTGCATTGGAACTCCTCAAGGCAATCAAAGGTGATCCCATCAACACACAGCTCTCACATGGGCTAGCTCAGACAACCAAGCTATTCAGCTTTATACATACAGCTATTGGAATAGAATTCAGAACCAGTGGGTAAGCTAACAGCCAGTAGTTGCTTCTCACATGTAAATATTTGGGTAGAACAGATGACAGTGGACATATACCTCATGTCATAACAAATGTTCATTCTGGCTTATGAGGACACTGGAAGATTATCAATGACAATTTTCTCACAGAGGCCATATCAGATTCATGGCAGATCTCATGCACTGAGCTTACATTTATACAAGGTGTTCGTCAGCACACACTATGCCATTACATGAAGAACTATGGCCTTGAACACAAGTATACTGATGTCACTGATCAAGATTTGGATCACCTCCTTCTGAATTCAAGAAGAGGTGACCAGAATCCAGAGCTGGATACATTATTGGGTTTCTCCAGGAGTCCAGATGGATGGGCTTGAAGTTTGGTACAGCTGAGGGACCCAAACACTTCATAGAATTCACTGCTTAGGTCAACTGTTACAGGACCACCATGTGAACACCAGATGCATATATCATGTCAAACAGCCCAACACAGGGTAGCATGTTGACAGTCATCACACATCAATTCAATGGGGAATTGTCATCCATGCCTTCATTGATGGTTTCTGCTGAATGGCATGCATTTACAAAAGCAAAATATCTGTTGATGAGACATTTAGGTGACCAGCATCTGAGCTAGTGACAACAATTGGGCGATCTAGGTGGCTTCACCACCTAGGTCTGAGTCTGTGTGTGAACAAGTAGATAGGGCTGATGGCTGATTTGGTCTCCTGCATGCAGTCACCCTTCTCCAAGGATAGGGGTCTGGTCAGCTAGGGCACAATCAGCTAAGATGTGGCCTTGGGCCTGCAGTTTTGAGCCTGCAAAAGCTCTTGTCAGGGGGCTATGCTGCTACCCTGACTGCTGTCCCTCCTAAAGGCACTTAGGTAGCTACCAACTAAGCCTTGCTCTTACCCAGTGGGAGTTGGCCTGCTTACTGGGGTGTCCCACTGTGGGGAGCTACAACCCACTGGGGGTTGGTCTTATATTTGGGGATGCTTCAGGGCAGGTGTGGGATGCTTCCATGCAGGACAGAGCCCATCAGGGGCTGAGGCGAGTTCCTGATCTGCCTTAAAACTGGCCTGGCACCCAGTATGCATTACCCAGCTTTCACTGGGCTTCCAGGACTTTCCTCACTACCTAATGCCACCCTGGGTCCAGAGCCAACATGGACCAGGGCCCCATTCACCATGGTTAGACCATTTATGTAAGAGTAACACAGAAGATCCACAATCATCTTTCACCTTTTCAAGTGAGCTACAATTGAATATGACATTACCATCCCATGCATGAGGTGATCATGGTGGTGAGAACATTGATGCTGCCATGTACATGATCATGAGAAGAGGTGAGCACTGGAGCTCTTTTTTATACATTCACAATATTTGTTAGAGTATTGTTACTAATTTTTTGTGGATACCCAGCTCCACCTGCAATTGTTGTATCAAACATCTATGGGTAGAGGTTGGCTCACTATTCAGTAGACACTGGTAGGCTTTCTTCATGCAGCTTGAGAATTTGCACTGGCTCAACCTCAGTAATCCTGTACATTTATGGCTGCTACATGTACTCTTCCTTGATGATATCAGCAATTTCCAAATATGTATTTCAAGCTGAATGGAACTACCATCTAATAAGTTGCCCAGACACTAATAACAAAATCCCAAAGGTGAGTTACTTGCTATTATGGTTCTATTGCTAGTCATCTCATAACATTGATCACTGGATTTATGGCCCTGGGGCCAAATGCATTTTGGCATTTATCACGAGTCCAGCAGTGAGGTGGAGGATGAGCAAGTGGTTAATGCAATTACACACCAACAACATGAATAAGTCAAGCATGCTGCAATTCATGTACCTACACATGGGAAACCTTTGGCAGTTATATGGTAGTTTTTTTATGGGCCTCCATGCAGTGGTGGCACAGGAAATAATGCTGGATAACTTTGGACTGATACCAATAGAATGGCCATCTAATAGATATCCACTTTTTGAGACCATATGTGTTGGGTGCCACAAGGACATTGAAATCTCTCTCACAGACCCCATTTTGTATTCTCATGCATGCCTTTGTTGCCAAGCACTATCCACACTGTCTTTCTATCTGGCTGGTCTTGAAATTATTTAGTTGATATGATGTACCTACATACATAATATGTATGCTCCTTGTGCTGCTATGCTACTTGTTGTTCCTGCAACATCCAGCCCTGAGAGAGGGCTTTTTCAGGGGCCAACATAGTACCTGTGACTGTGAGTTCTTCACACCCTTGACAGACACTGCAGTGCTTTGCATGGAATGTGGTCATGGTAAAAGCAAGCCATCAGGGCCTCCACTTCCCTCATTGAATCTTGCAACTATTTTCCAGAATGTATCAGGTATGGCTGCTACCAGTGGCCAACCAAGCAGAATCATCCCACAGCAAAATGCTCACATGGAAGCACTGGGAACAAAAAAGGTGGTCAAGTCCTCACAACTCACCAAGGCATTAACATCTACTGGTAGCATAAGGTGGGTAGTCAATATTATTAAATGCAGTAATGAAATTTATGTGAACTTTGGAGTTCACATGGTACTGTCACCTCTGGCAGATCATTCTAACTCAGCTCAATTGCCATGTTAATGTGTGGTCTCAATGTGAGTCTGCTACACCATTCTCATTCACTACATAAAACTGAATGTATCAAAGAGCAAAGGACATTTGCTAGGTAAAAAGCTGCCTGGCAGCTACAGGAAAAAAGCAGAATTTCTTATTACCTTGCAAAATCATGGCTGTCTCATCTGGACCCAGCCAAATGAGAGTGGGTGCTTGGTTGATATGTCCTTGAGCCATGAGGAAGTCACAACAGCCCTCTGAGGATGGTTTTCCACAGTGTTTGCACACATCAACTCACAATTGGAGCTGTCCAGTCAAACATAGGGAGAGCATAGGACATCCCAAAGGAGAATGTAAGTGTTATGAACTCAACCTCACAGAACCCAGTCTAGGCAGCCAGTAATCCAAGAAGTTGGCTTTTGGGCCGCTATGACTTTCCCATGTGACAATGTGTTTTACTTGTTTTCTCTTTTCCTTGTCATTGTAACTGCCACCATGGCTCTCAGTATCTGGGAGATCATCAGCTCAGCTCAACACCATGGGAAACCTTGGTGAGGCTCTGCTATCTCTCATAGTAACCTAATGGACTTGTGATGTGTTACCTCTTATGTCTTTCACTTTGTACTTTTTTAGTCATCCACGGCCAGATGAGTGGCTGCTGCAGACCACTGCCTTTCCATGGTACTTAGGATCTTGTTTAGATCTTTAGGATACTTCCATCTTAGATTCCACTCCTGTAGTATATAGTCTTGCAACTGAGGGAGTAGTCCCTCAGTTTGAATCTATTCATTGACTTGTCTATATCCTCATTTGCTGTCTTAGCATTCCTTGGGGTGTCCTCACTGCTGTCTTAGTGGTTGTTGGGACATTTGAGTCTGTGTACGACAAGTCCATCATGTGTACAGAGTACCCTATGAAGCATCCTCATTTTGAGGTTTGTCTTCACATAGTTCTGCCTGCTCACCTCTGCCTGTCTTAGGCATTTCAGTTCACTGAGTGTAACAAAAGATTCAAACTCACCAATTGGGCAGTGCTGTGGGCAACTCTTCTTGTGAGAGCACAAGGGGAAAGTGGGGAAAGTTGTAGGTAGGACCTAGGCTTGTCCCAAGGGGTGCTGAGTTGGAAGGAGATAGAAGAGAGGACTAGGAAGTGAGAGAGGATTTTTCTTGGTGACTGGGGAGTGTTGATGATGAAGAACTCAAAAGTCCACCCTGGATAGGTGACTGGGATTTTTCTGGGTATGAAGGAGTTTTGTAGAGACTTGGGACTTGAAGGGCAGCAATTGTTGACTCTTGTAGATGATAGGAAAATTTTGTAGGCACAAGGGGATCAAATATACAAACTGGCAGCAATTTTCTAGCATGGGAAAACTTGAGGACAGTGAATAGATGATAAGGCAGACTATGGGGGACTCTGGGGAACACTCTGGAGACTTCAAAATGCTCTGAAAACAACTCTGGGGACTCAAGAAGACTCTCAAACATACAAATAGTGACTCCAAAAGATGGGTGATTATTTTTCTATGTACAGCGGACTTTTTGTAGCATAAGGACAGTGGTTTCTAAGGTAAAATTGGAGAACTTCAGATCTGTCATATGTCAAAAGCAATAAAGAAAATATAAAGGCTGACGTATGGACAATCACATGTGCACAGCGATGTAGATGAAGATAAAACAACCAAAGTCCAGAAAAATGATGGTAAGTAAAGAAGAAAAGGTATAACTATGTACTTGCATTGAAAGGAAGCAGAGTGGGGCTGGCAGCAATTTCATTAACCAAAGAGGGACATGGTGGGCAGCATTACCAATTGGGCAACAGCCTTGGCACTTGTAGAGTGGATACAGCTACCAAGGGGACTTGTCAATGTGTGACAGGTCAGTGGGGGATTGCTGATGGACAGTGATCAGTAATCACATGTAGAGAGGGGACTGTGAGCAATAGGGGATGGGTCTATTTTGGTTGCTGAGGAGTCAGTGGTGATTATGGTGGTGGGAACAGGGTATGTGACATGTGTGATGTGTGTGACATTAGGATGGGTGGTGATGTTGTTAGTTGGGAAGATGCTATGATAAGAAGGGAACATGTGAGCAAGTGACTGTTGACACTGAGAAAGGCTGCTTGGAGTGTTCTGTGGCCTTAGGGAGTATAGACTCCCTACCGCTTACATAGCTGTGCCAGCATGTAGTGGACTTTCCCTGTCTTAGGGTATAATGCCACCAAGCACGCACACATCTACCTTTTCATCTACCCCTTACAAGTTGCCCAAGGTGTCTAAACCAGGTGATGACCAAACTCCATCTCTGCCAGGAAAGAAGTTACTTTGGGAATCTCCCATAACTGCTCCTTCCCCAAAGAGACCACCGAACCCCTTTGAAAAGTCTCAACTGAAGCCTAGCATTGCACCAAGGATGAGTGAGACTCTTCCAAGAAAACCCCTGCTGGTTCCCCCTTGAGTAATCTCAAAGAAATGACTCTACTCTAGTCCACTTGTGCCTTACCTGCAGATCCCAAATCCAGTGTTCATCAGGTATCAAGAAAAGCCTGCCAATACTGATACCGACAATCTACTAGGGGATTTATCCACAACTGACGAAGGTGTGGAACCAGAAGAAGATATCATATACCCAACAAAGGAAGAAAACCAACTCAAGGAGAACTTAGCAGCTATGACCAAAGAATTACATGTTAATGTCCCTGGGGAGGAAGCCAGGAACCCCAGCAGGACTGAAGAAAAGAAGAAAGAAGTTCTGTTCCCACCCCCTGGAGCTACAGACCAACAGATCTTAGATTGGTTCATGGTAAACTCCAGATCCAGTTATGTATGAACCTTAGGACAAAAAGACGACCTTCCAAATGGAGGCCAAGAGTTTAACCTAAACAAGCCTTTCGAGTTTGATGGAACCTATGATCGCTTCCAATCATGGCTGACAATGATTTGTGGATACCTTTTCATGAATGCCCATGTATACAATGACAATCACATCAAAATCACTCTCACCCTCTCCTATATGACGAAAGGATCAGCCATCTCTTTCGCCCAAAATTACATCACAAGCCACATCAATAGCAGAGATTATTACTACTGGGACAGCTTCAAACAATTTTCCCAGCATCTCACTGTGATGTTTGAAGCTGGAGACCAAAGAGTGTTGGCAACAATTAGGCTTACACAACTCTCCCAAGGAAGTGGCACACTTGTGAAGTACATATCGGACTTCTATGCTCTTTACAACCAAGCTGGCTATGGAGAAAACTCATCCAATGGAGCTATCTTCTTAGGAAGAGGATTAAAGAAAGAAATTCAAGACTGGGTCTTGAATCAGGGGGAAAGTCCCCAAACTGTTGAAGAATGGGTGAAGAAAGCTGGGGAAGCCTTAGCATCACTTGAAACAAAAAGGATTTTTGATGACAAGAAAGCCAGTTATACCCCAGGATATCCATACAGACCCCAGCAGACAAGGGACCCTAATGCCATGGACATGAACCACAAGTATGTTCCTCCAAATCAATGGAAAAGGGCAATCCAAGACATTATGTATTACAACTGTAATGAGACCAGGCATATTGTTACACTAAGACCGAAGTCTGTAACGTAGGTCGAGCCCAAGTAATCGTTCTACGATGCAACGATCGTAACCTTCTGTCTGAAGGATTTGTCATAGTTCTGAGTGAGAGCTGGGAAGCTCAAGTTCGAAGTTCTGAGGAACTAGCCAGTAGATTGGGCAGCTCTAGTCTGAGGGTCTTCCCTAGACTAGAGGCGACTATGTATAGTACAGAGGGAGAGGCCTCAAGGCGACCTCATGTAGCTAAGGGATAAAGGCCATTGGCCAGAGTCCTACATGTGTTGAACATGTGTAAAGAGAAGATATCGCTATTGGCCGAGCCAAAGCAGGAGTCAAAGGAACAAGAAAGAGACGCATAGAACAAGATCAACAGGACCAAGCAGTCATAAAGGGAAAGAAAGTCCCACACCAAGGCGTGAACCGTAACATTACCCCCTTCGTATGGGGGAGACCACCGGTCTTCCACCTTTCAGAGATGGGTTTCACCGTAAGGTTCGCTGGTCATGTTGGCGATGGCATCGTCATCGAAGTCGAAGTCATTGTCCCATGGGTCATAGTCGCTGTCTTCGGCGACGAGGGTTTGTTCTTCTTCTAGGATGGGGGCAGAGAAACGTTCCTCAAGGGAACGGCGGCGGGCAGGGCAGTTTGCCTGGGTATGGCCAGGGGGATTCATCCCACAAATGGGACACTCATAGGCGGGGCAGTTTACTCAGATATGACCGAGTCGGTGGCAGACAAAACAAGTTTCCCCATACAAGGGGTGAGAGTGGGGGAGTACACCAAGTGTGGTGTCTACGGCAGTAGGGGGGTTTCGGGAGCTAGAGGGGCGATGGGCCTCCTCGGTCTGACTGAGGAGGTCAGCGACTTGTTCTCCAGAGAGGCCAAACGCCTCTTGAGGGTCAACCGTGTTTGGTGATGTGGACGATGACAGGGAGGACAGGGACAAGCAACAGGCACGAGGACGAACCCTTCGTGGGGAGGGGGACGACTGTGGGGAGTGGGATGACGACGAGGACGAAGAGTTCCTATACTGAGATGGGGGGTGAGCGGTGACTGGGGCCGCACGCTGGTGGACGTTGTGCATAAGGTCAGCCCCTCCAAGGACATCAAAGAGGTGGAGGATCAACGGAATTTGTTCCCTCGAAATCTCTTCGAGGATGGTGCGAGTGAAACTAAGGCGGGGGCCCTGTCATTCGACATAGCGGGCAACGTTTTCGATTCTAAACCCTTGAAGGGCTATGCGATAGACCAAGTCGAGAGGCGAGTCAGTGTCGACTTCCCACATGACGGGGTTGTACGAGGAGGGATCGGCGAGGAACACCTGGTAGGTGTTGAGCATGCCCTCCTCAGCGGGGACATGCAGGCGGCAGGTGAAGGGGGCAGGGCGGCGAGTAGCTGGGGAAACACGACGAGCAACAGGAGCAGAGGAGCGGCGGGGAGGCATGATTGTGACACAAGAGGTGTTTCTAACAGTTCGAGTGGGTGAAGGTTTCTGAGGGGGAAAGTCTCTTGGGAAGCGTTTTTATAGGTGGCCAGGGTGTCTGCCACATGTTCAAGGTGTTTGGGACTTTGCCATGAGTTTTTGGAAGAAGGGTAACCCTTCCATTTGATGAGGAACGCATGTCCTCGGCCTAACCGTTTATGTCCAACAATTGCTTCGACTTCATACTCTTCTTCTTCGTTTATGACATCAGGGGGTGGAGACGGGAAGTTCAGCCCGTGTACGGTGTTTTTGCAATAGGGCGATAAGAGGCACGCATGGAACACATTGTGGATCTTCCATCGTGCGGGGATATTGAGGCGATAGGTGATGGGGGAAAGGACCTCCGAGATAACGAAGGGTCCTTCTCGTTTTGGTGCAAGCTTTCTATTTTCATAGGAACATTTTAGGTTCCTGGCTTCTAGCCACACCTTTTCTCCTTTCAGGAATGGGGTAAAGGGTTTCGAGAAGCGGTCTTTCATAGCTTTTCGTGCAAGGTCATGGGCCGCAAGGGCTTCTTCTCATGCTTTGTGGAGCTCGGCTATTCTTGTTTCGGCAGCCGGGAGTTTTGATTCGACGATAAGGGACAGCAAGGGTTTCGGTTCATACCCGTACATGAGGTAGAATGGAGATTGACCGGTAACGGAGTGGGGTCGGTGGTTGTGAGTGAATTCTGCCATGGGTAGGTGTCGGACCCATGAGGTCGGTTTGTTCTGGCAGAAGATTCGTAGGTAAGTTTCAACCTCCTGGTTTACATGTTCAGTTTCTCCATCGGTCTGAGGGTGATAAGCAGTGGACAGGCCTAAGGAGTACCCGAGAAGTTTAGCCAGTTCTTTAGCGAATGCAGAGGCAAACTGTGGGCCTCGATCGGATATGATTTTGTCATACAAGCTGAATCTGGAAAAGACTCTTTTGAAAAAGAGGGTTGCGACTTCAAGGGTGGAGGCACTTTTCGTGGTTGGGATAAGAATTACCCCCTTCATAAGCCCATGGTCTACCATGACCAAAAGGGAATCATAGCCCCCGTTTGCTGGGAGGTCAGTGACGAGATCACAGGAGATCTGTTGGAAAGGCCTTGTTGCAGAGGACGAAATCGGGGTGAGGGGCGGGGTGGTGGGGTGTGTGTTGACCTTATTTTGTTGACACACCGCGCAGCCTTCGACATATTTGCGAGCGAACACAGCCATTCCTGGCCACCAGTACTCGGTGGAGAGTAGCTGTCATGTCTTTAGGACCCCTGGGTGTCCGGCAGAGGGATGATCATGATGTCGGGAGACAATCTGTCGGCGGAGAGTGGGGTTCTCAGGGACATAGGCTCGGTTTTTGTAGAAGAGAATGCCTTCTTCAAAGCGCCAATCAGAGAGGTTTGACTTGAACAGGAGGGGCATATCCACTCCTTCAATAGCCTGTAGGGCAGTGAGGACCACAGGGTCTTTGGTAGATGACTCTGCCAGTTTTGACGAGAGGGCAGTGTCTATGACGTTTACAAACAGAGTTTGGGGCAGGAGTGTTACTCCTTCATTGTCAGTTTCTTCAACAGTGACATGGTCGGGTCGGCGAGAGAGTGCATCCGGCACACAGAGTTCCTTTCCTGGCACATGTGTGAAGGAGAGGTCGAAGTCGGCTAGGTCAAGGAGCCAGCGTGCCTGGTGACGGTTCAAGTTGCGGGGTTGGCGGAAGTAGGTCAGGTTCTTGTGATCGGTGAGGACCTGTACAGGAGTGGGAGTTCCTTGGAGATAGTGTCTCCAAGTCTTGAGGGCACGTATGACCCCCAACAATTCTCTGTCGTATATATCGTAGTTTCTTTCAGCAGGGTTAAACGACTGAGAGATGAAGGTGCAGGGGCGGCATTGCCCACTTGAGTCTTCTTGCATGAGGACGCCTCCAGTGGCATACTTGGAGGCATCAGTGGAAATTGCGAATGGTTTCGAGGGGTCGGGCATGAGTAAGACCGGTTCTTTCATGAAAACCTTCTTCAGGGTTTGGAAGGCAGTTTCAGCCTTCTTTGACCAATCCCAAGTCGCATTTTTCTTCGTGAGGTCGATGAGGGGTCGGGCAATGTTGGAGTAAAACAGGACAAATCTTCGATAGAAGTTTGCAAACCCTAGGAAGGATCTAACATCTTTGACCTTTGTGGGGGTTGGCCATTCTGCGATTCCTTGGACCTTGACAGGGTCCATGGCGACGGTATTCTGTTTTATGATCATCCCGAGGTACTCCACCTCGGAGAGGTTGAAGTGGCACTTTTCCAACTTCAACGGTAGGGAGAGTTCCTTCATTCATTGGAGGACTCGTAGAGTCCTGAGTCGGTGTTCCTCTGGGTCATTTGAGAGGATGAGGAGATCATCCATATACACGACCAGCCATCCCTCTGCAATGAGATCTCGGAAGGAATCATTCATGAAGCGCTGGAAAGTCGCCGGGGAGTTGCACAACCCAAAGAACATCATGGTTGGTTCAAAGAGTCCTTTGTGTGTGATAAACGCTGCCTTCCATTGGTCTCCCTCCTTGATCCGAACATTGTTGTACCCGGATCGGACATCCATCTTTGTGAAGACAGAGGCTCCCTTCAACTTGTCTACCAGATCAGATATCAATGGTAGGGGATAGGCATCCTTGACCGTGTGTTTGTTTAGATATCAGTAGTCTTGACACGGGCTTAGACTGCCATCCTTCTTTCCTACAAAGAAGAAGGGTGCCGCTTGGGGGGAGTTTGAAGGTCTGATCTTCCCTTCTCAGAGGTTTTCCTCAACAAACTTTTCAGCAGCGAGTTGTTCAGAGGGTGTTAACGGGTAGGCCTTAGCCACCTTCGGTACAAAGTCCTCGACCAGATTGATCGGGTGGTCATAGGGTCATATGGGGGGAAGGGTTCCATCTGTGGGTTTTTCGAACACAGAGGCAAACTCAGCGAATTCTGGGGGAAGGACTGCCTTCGGTTTGTTCTTTTCTTCTTTCTGGGCAAGCTCCGTTGCCAGATTAAGTTTCCTCACCCATTTGTTGTTCGGGGCGATCAGGGTTGCGGCCTTTGCAAAACAGTTTATAAACATACAGTTGTATGCTCTTGTCATGAAGGCATCAGGTTCTTCATGGTCAAGATAGATGTTGACCCCTTTCCTTTCAAGGGGTTCGAGGAGGGATTCTTCAGGAAACTCCTCGGGTGGAGGAGTAGGAATTCGGAGTGCTGCAACATTGGTTGACTCGTCGATGGTCAACATTCCATTTCGCCAGTTTACAGTCGGGTTGTTTTTCTGTAACCATGGGATGCCAAGGATGGCATTTTCTGACCCACAGTTCATCACATAGAATTTCTCTTTGTGGGTTATTCCTTGTATTTTGACGAACAAGGTGGCAGTAAACAGGATTCGTCCCTTTTCATTTGGGGATCCATCGGCATTGGTGACCGAAACGGGTCTAGGGAGTCGTTCGGTGGGGAGTCTATTCTTTCGGACAAATGTCCAGTCGATGCAAGATATTTCTGCCCCAGAATCTACTAGGGCGGTGGTGTTGACGACTTGTTCTCCAGCGGCTCTCGTGAAAACGGAAATAGGAATTTTCATAACTCTCTTGGGGAGAGAAGATACTTTTACAGGAGAAGCCACATACGAGATATAGTGTTCAGGGGTTCCAGGTGTCAACTCTGGTTCCCCATTTAAAAACCCTTTCCAAGGAATTTGGTCAATTTGACCAAGGCCACAGAGGCCTCATCTTCATCGTCAGAGTCTTCTTTCTTCACCTGCTTTACCTTTTTAGCAGGGGTCTGGTTCTGGCTGGGGCAGTTTCGGGACATGTGTCCTTTCTCTCCGCACCCAAAGCACAAGCCATTTTTGAGATGGCGATCTCTTTCTTCTTTAGAGAGTTTCACTGCATCAACGTCCATGGCATTGGGGTCTCTCTCTTCCTGTCGTTGAAATCGGGGTCGGGGGTAGGACTTTCCCTTTCCTTTGTTGTCGATTCTTCCGGTAATGGCACAGGCTTTTTGCCATTGGTTTTCGAAGTGCATGGCTTTTTCATACCATTCTTCGATCTTTGTCGGTACCTTGTCCATTCCATAAATGCGGTGGACAAGTGCTGGTTTGAGTCCTGTGGCAAAGAACTCAACGAGGGCGGCATCTTCTTTGATACCACTGCGAGCAGTGGCAGTTCTGAATTCAGAGATGTATTCTTCGATTGACCCCTTTTGTTTCAGGGTCCTGATCTTGGCGATGGCAGCGCCAGCGGTGTCGGCTGGGGTGAACGCTGCCTTGAAATCTTTTTCGAAGTCTCTCATCATCCCAAAACTGGGATTCTGTTTCTCCAGGGCTGCCTGGTAGAAAGTCGTTGCCCATGCTTGGGCTACCCCTTTTTTCATATGAGAGAGGGCATAGGCGACACATTTATCGTCGTTGTCGTAGACGTCTTGATTGATTAACAGGTATGCCTTGACTGAATACAGCCACGACATAGCGGTTTCGTGGCTACCGTCATATTCAAACGGCGTGCCAATCTTCAGTTCGGTTGGTCGGGCTGGAGCAGTGAGGGCTCCACCCTTTGATCCGAGGCCAAGGCCAGATCTGGATCCTGACATAGTGAACGGGCTTCCTGGTTTAAGGCGGGGTTGAGAGGTGAGGGGATGGGGTGATCCTAAAGAGGATAATACGTTCTGGAGAGTGTTTTGGAGGAAGCCGGTATCGTCCTCAGATGGTGAGGGGTTCGGGTCAGTCGGGGTATGTGCTTCAACGGCACTATGTTCGGTGTCAGAGCTTGATGACTCTGGTTCGGGTTCACATGGTTCGAGTGGGCTTGCCCACAATCTGTTCCTTCGAGGGAAAATGGTGTCTCGCTAAACAGTGGACAGTCGGGCACAACGGCCGGGGTGTAGACTAGAGCTTTTGTTACGCTAAGACCGAAGTCTGTAATGTAGGTCGAGCCCAAGTAATCGTTCTACGATGCAACGATCGTAACCTTCTGTCTGAAGGATTTGTCGTAGTTCTGAGTGAGAGCTGGGAAGCTCAAGTTCGAAGTTCTGAGGAACTAGCCAGTAGATTGGGCAGCTCTAGTCTGAGGGTCTTCCCTAGACTAGAGGCGACTATATATAGTACAGAGGGAGAGGCCTCAAGGCGACCTCATGTAGCTAAGGGATAAAGGCCATTGGCCAGAGTCCTACATGTGTTGAACATGTGTAAAGAGAAGATATCGCTATTGGCCGAGCCAAAGCAGGAGTCAGAGGAACAAGAAAGAAACGCATAGAACAAGATCAACAGGACCAAGCAGTCGTAAAGGGAAAGAAAGTCCCACACCAAGGCGTGAACCGTAACACATATGGCCCATGTATGTCCAAAACTGAAGGCAACTCAGCAGCAGGGTCAATGAGCCTGTAATGTCCAGCTGACATCTGGAGCTGTCATCAAAATGACCAATGAAGATTTAAACACAATCAAAGGAAAGGTCAAGGAACCCAAGACAGGTGAAGATGTAATTGATGTCTGGGACATCAGAAAGAAGGATTTTTGATTGATGGTTCATCTCACCCTCAGGGTGTGCTGTCTAAATATGTGCTGTCTGCTCAATGTACTTCTATAGGAATCAAATATGACATGTCTGCTGATTTGCCTATGGGATATGTGGAGCTACCAGCTTACAAAGTGAGAGTACCTGCTACAATCAACAGTGGAGTGGAGGTCAACCTACTCTCTGAAGACCTCATAAAGAAACTCAAGATGAGAACATATCCAGTGGAACAGCCCTGGAAAATAACAACTTTCGATAATCATGCTCAGTACACCATTAGGCATGTTGAAGATTTGCTTCTGGCAACACGACAAAACAGTCACAACAAAATGCTTCATAGGACCATTAAAATGAAACGAGTACATCCTGCTTGGGATGCCATTCCTCAAGCAGTGGAAACCCATCATAGATTGGATGACTGGGAGAATAGACAGATGGGGTGATTCCCCCAAACAATCGACAAAGAAAGAAGATGTTAAACATGAGGACAAGAATGCCTCTGTTAAATGCACCACGTTGTCAATGGAACTGGAGATACAAGCCTCCAAGTTCAAGGAAGATGTTCAGGTACCTGCTGAATATTGAGAATTCTCAAAGGTCTTCTCTGAAGATGATATACCATTACCGAAACATTGAGGACCCCTCAATCATCAAATAAACACCATACTGGAGTTTACAAAGGAAAATGCCAAGTTGATGAAACATGCTCCTCTCTACCCAATGAGCCAAGACAAAATAAAGGCTCTTGATGAATTCATCAACAAAAACTATAAGTGCAGAAAAATAGTCAACTCCAAATCTCCAGTTGCTGCACTGGTGTTTTTCATCAAGAAGAAAGATGGGAAGAAGTGCCTCATCCAAGACTACTGGTATCTGAACTCACATACAATTCAAGATTCATACCCATTACTGAATGTCCAGCAACTCATGGACAACCTCACCAAATCTTGATACTATGTGAAGTTCAATGTACAATGGGGGTTCACAGAAGACCAGTGGAAGGGAGCTTTCATTACTCCCAGAGGTCTCTTCAAACCAATGGTAATGTTCTTCAGACAATGCAACTCTCCCCCAACATTCCAATGTTTCATGGACAAGACATTCAAGGAAGAGATTCTCCAGAAATGCGAGGTAAT
This sequence comes from Pisolithus marmoratus, assembly GCA_024613145.1. Classification (NCBI taxonomy): domain Eukaryota; kingdom Fungi; phylum Basidiomycota; class Agaricomycetes; order Boletales; family Pisolithaceae; genus Pisolithus; species Pisolithus marmoratus. The sequence goes on from JANFAE010000410.1 coordinate 18,417, forward strand.
CTACATGGATGATGTTGTATGTCACTCCAAAACGAAGGAGGGCTTGTGAGAAAATGACTGCCACTTCCTCAAAATCACTGAAAAGGAGGATCTCCATCTCAAACTTCAAAAATGTGTCTTTGAGACAATGGAAGTCAAATTCCTGGGCATGGTAATTGGCAACAGAGAGGTAAAAACTATGGGAGTAAAAACTGATGTGATCAGAGATTGGCCAGAACCCAAAACACTAAAGGAACTCCACAGTTTCTTAGGTTTCTGCAACTTCTATCAGCATTTTATACCCCATTTCTCCACCATTGCCAAACCTCTGCATGAACTGTCCAAGAAAGGAGTGTTGTGGAACTTTGGACCCAAACAAAAGGCTGCCTTTACAAAGATACAAGGCTTACTAGTGTTGGCCCCAGTCCTCTGTATCCCTGACCCAAAGAAACCTTTCAGTGTCTTTATGGATGCCTCAAAACTTGGAACAGGAGTGGTTCTAGCTCAGAAACAAGAAGATGGAGAGTGGCACCCATGCCAGTACCTTTCAGAATCGCTCAAAGGAGCAGAACAAAATTACCAAGTTTATGACTTGGAAATGTTGTCAGTAATACAGGCATTAGATGCCTTTCAACAATACTTGTTGTTGCCTGTTGAAAAGACTATTTTCTTCACAGATCATAAGAACTTGACCTATTGGTGACACCTGCAGAAGTTAAACCCTCGCCAAGTGTGATGGTTGTCAAAGTTGCAAGGTTTTCCCCTTGCTTTTTCTCATGTCCCAGGCCATTTAATGTTGGCCCCTGATGCTCTCTCATGCTGGCCCGATTATGGTGCCAATGATTCTCCAGTTGCCACTGTGCTCAACAAGTCATTGTGGCTTGAGAGGGGGGTGATCCCTCCTGAAACTTCCTCAAAAAATGAAAATGCTGCTCAACATCCTATTGAAATGCCAAAGGTCTGCCTCATGAAGGCCACATCAAAGGATGATGAGAAACCCTGCCTCATGAAGGATATGCCAAAGAAGGGAATTCTCGTCCTTTCAAAGGAAACTTATGAGTGTGTAATAAAAAGAAACACCAAGAGATACAACTCTCATCAAGAATGAATACATACAAAACACTGAAGACAGTACTAAATGAATGCAAAATTGTCTCTATATCCTGCCAAATGCAAGACAGCAATGTCTTAAAGAATACCATGACAATCCCCATGCTGGCCAACCTGGCATAACTGCAATGACATGAAAAATGCAAGTGGATGTATGGTGGCTGGGGATGCGAAAAATGGTTCAAGAATATGTCAAGGGATGTCCCACTTGTCAAGCAGTGAAAGTAATCACACACCTAGTAATGCTGCTCATCATGCCCCACAATGTACCAAAGAACCCCTTCCCTTCTCAACAGATCTCAATGGACTTAATCACTGACCTACCCATGTCAGGAGGTTATGACTTGGTGCTGACTATCATAGATCAAGGACTCACAAAGGCAGCTGTGTTCATTCCAACCATCAAAACAATTGACTCCAAAGGACTTGCAAGACTTTTCCAAATATATGTCTTCCAAAGATATGGTCTCCCTGAGTCGGTTATCTCAGATTGAGGTCCACAGTTCATGTCCACTTTCACCTGAGAACTCTACAAGGCACTTGGTGCCCAACAGAAGCTGTCTACTGCTTATCATCCACAAACTGACAGTGAGAGTGAGTGCATAAACCAAGAACTCGAGACTTACCTCTGGTGCTACTGCACCGAGTTTCCCAATTCATGGTTGTCATGCCTTCCTGATGCTGAGTTTGCCCATAACAGTAAAGTGCACAGTGTGCACTGACAAATGCCATTCTCACTGCTTTATGGCTATGAGCCATCGCCTTACCCCACTGCTCGTGTTACCACAGCCCCTAGTGTGGACGAAAGACTAGAGTGGTTGGTGGCCAATCGCAACATGGTGATTCTAGCTCACAAGTGAGCCCAAGAAGTGATGAGAAACCACAGCAAAGGAAGCTATATGCCACCAAAGATTGGAGACAAGGTGTGGCTGGATGCTAGGAACTTATGATCTCAAGGGCAATCTCTGAAAACCACACATAGAAGGTTTGGTCCTTTTGAGGTAACCAAAGTGGTGTCACTGGTTGCAGTACACCTTAAATTACCAGAAATGTGGCATGTACATCCAGTGTTCCATACTTCAAGGATCTTTCCATTCATGGAAAATGCCACTTATGGAGAAAGTCTGCCACCCCCTATCCCCAACATAGTGGATGACAAGGTGGAATGGGAAGTAGAGGCTATCCTCAATCATCGCAGCAAAGGATGCTGAAAAGGAAAGGAATACCTTGTGAAGTGGAAAGGTTTCCCCCATTCCAGTGCAATGTGGGAACTGGAGGAAAACATAAAAGACCATGCATTGGAAATCCTCAAGCAATATCAACTTGCCCATCATCTACCTGTTGTGTAAATGCCATCCCCCTACAACACTGAAAATGACTACTTGGACCCAGCAAGGGCATATGGAGGGCAATGGGAGGAGTTCTCCAACCCTGACAACACTTTCTTTAGTGTCCCAGAATCTGCCCCCATTGATCCATTCAATGAGCCTTCAGTCACCTATGAAGGCACATACCTCTGACCACCACACAACGATGAATGACCTGTTCACAGACAAGCCCCTGTTGGATCCCTCTCAGTCTGGGTCCTCTTGGGCCCTGAGTCTTCACAGCAAGGACTCCTCAAATCAAAGAAAGTGTGATGAAACCTAAACAACAGATGTTGTAGGCTCACCAACCAGGAACCAGACAAGAGAGGGAGAGATTGGAAGCAGGGGGGGTCTTTAGGTGTCAGAACCCAAATGAACTAGCTTGGAGCTAGCTGGGCCATTAAGGTCCACTATATATACTATAGTACATGAGGTGTAGGTGAGGACAACACGAGGAGAACACAAGGCAGGGTCCAGGGTATGACACAGCCATGACATCAGAGTGATGTCACAGTGGAGCAGAGCAGTCCAGCCCTGGCCCAGAAGGGAAGCATGAGGAAGACATGAGGCAGGAACCTAGACTGGCCTAGACCAGACTAAGACCTGATAAGATAAAGGGGAGATTAGATAAGACAAGACAGACATAAGATGGGAAAGATAAAAGATAGGAAGATTAGATAAGATGAGAAAGAAAAGAAAATGTACATCTCATAACAGAAAGTGAAAGGAAAGAGAAAGGCTGTTGAAAAGTCTACAGATGATGAGCCTGAGGGAAGAATCGTCACCCCAGGTGTTGACAAGCCAGCCCAGCCCTATGCCTCCCCCTCAGCTTCCCCTGTGGGATGCCCCTGAGCCATACTGCCTGGCAACTTACATGAGGCATGCTACACCAACGTCCCCACCTCTTCCAGGCTTGATAAACCGACCTCCCCTGTCTGTCTCACCCCCAACATCGAAGGTCATAGCTGTGTGGAACCCTCACCAACAGACTATGTTGATGCTTGTTGGGTTCTTATGAAGTACAAATGAGGGGACACACTCAGCAGGACAACACAAGAACAGAACAAGTGTGTATGGTTGTTGTGTAAGATCTTCTGAAGCTCAGACCTAGTTGCTTCACACATCCCCAAGTTACTAAAGCAGACCATCCACCTGATGCCAACCAACAATGTGACCAAAGTGGAGAAAAAAGTTGGCAAAATCCTGACCAACTTAGGGGACATTCAAAGAGAAATTGTACATCAACTATGTGACCTCATCCCTCATAATGCCATCAACTCCTTTTGGAGAGTTGCTCAGAACTGAGAACTTGCTCAGTTTGCTCTCATGGAATGGCTCTTTCCAGGTCATGGACCAGTTGTGAGAATGGAGTTTAATAAGTATGATGCAGTATTGACTGCCACCCTCTTGGGTGGGTGTCAACATTGCACAAAAGTGGTCAAGGAAGAGGTTCCAGGAAGCGAATTCATTGATCGAGAAATGGCAGCTTACTGATGCAGAGTATGCAACACTGACAGAGTTAGTGATGCGTGGATATCCAACCCTGAGAAGATGTTTGGGGATGCAGAAGAAGCCCAGAAATGCTGCGAGTACCTGTTCAGTAAAACTGCCAAAGTGCTAGCCAATGCCTTGGCAGGTACCATGACCCAATTTCAGTGGGTCTGGCTTTTCAAGGAAGCAATCTGGAGTAAATCAGACACAAACATCCCCAATGCTATAAATGCCTTGCACATGCTCCCATCTGAAAGGTTCATCCCTCTCCCTGATGATGATCAAACATGCCTTATCATTGGTGGTCATATCCCCTGCCCTGTCAACCATGTCCTCTTCCCTAAAGTCTGCTACCACTGCTCCTACACAGGACACTGGTCCTGCTGCCATGGAGAGGGCTCTCATTGGACCACTCCTGCTCTGGTTGAGCATGTCTCTTTGTTGCTGCCACACTCTTCCCCTACCCCTGCAATGACCTGTCCCTCTACAACCACTACCACTGCTCCCTGACCTTCGTATCGACATCATCCCATGAATGCTGTCACCCCATGACCCCACGACTGCTGTGGTGGTACATGACAAGCTTGAGAGGGGGGTGATGTTACAAACTCAACCTTGCAGACCCCAGTCTAGGCAGCCAGTAATCCAAGAAGTCGGCTTTTGGGCCACTATGACTTTCCCATGTGACAATGCATTTTACTTGTTTTCTCTTTTCCTTGTCATTGTAACTGCCACCATGGCTCTCAGTATCTGGGAGATCATTGGCTCAGCTCAACACCATGGGAAACCTTGGTGAGGCTCTGCTATCTCTCATAGTAACCTAATGGACTTGCGATGTGTTACCTCTTATGTCTTTCACTTTGTACTTTTTTAGTCATCTGCAGCCAGACAAGTGGCTGCTGTGGACCACTGCCTTTCCATGGTACTTAGGATCTTGTTTAGATCTTTAGGATACTTCCATCTTAGATTCCACTCCTGTAGTATATAGTCTTGTGACTGAGGGAGTAGTCCCTCAGTTTGAATCTACTCATTGACTTGTCTATATCCTTGTTTGCTGTCTTAGCATTCCTTGGGGTGTCCTCACTGCTGTCTTAGTGGTTGTTGGGACATTCAAGTCTGCATACAACAAGTCCATTGCACATACAGAGTACCCTATGAAGCATCCTCATTTTGAGGTTTGTCTTCACATAGTTCCACCTGCTCACCTCTGCCTGTCTTAGGCATTTCAGTTTGCTGAGCATAACAGTAAGAGGTGGACAAAGGGGAGTGAACTGGTAAGGCAGGAAGGAGATTAGGTAAGACAAAAGAAAAGAATGTCCCACAACACTTTTGGTAATCAACAGGATACACAACCAAACAAATCAAAAAGTGCACAGTATGCTTTTGGTAATAACAATAGAGACTACACACCACTAAGTGTATTTTGTCTGTATCACAACCATTTTTGCACAGTTAGAAGAGGTAAGCATACTTCTGTGGTCCTCATATCAGGTACAACTTTCATTATGACATCTTTGAAAAAAATTGAGACATCAATTTGTTTTTTATTTTGTGATTCTTGGGCATATGAATGGGATAAGCATATCCCCATAATCTACAACTTTCATTATTGATACATCATGGGCTCCACAATACCGGTACTACGATCAGCACATTAATAATAATGAAAGCCACCAAGATCCAAGCCAAAATGAAATCAGGCATAATATCCTACAGCTGCAGCAAATGGACTGACACTATAAGGATGACATGTTAAACATGTGCTTCTGGCTGGAAAGTTTACATGAACCTTATGAGCAATTCAATTATGGTTTTTTTTTGTCAGGATGAGTCTCACAAGCTAAGGTTCAAGATTCACCTGCTGTATGTAAATTGGAATGTGAGAATACCAATGCACAAGAGGATTTCAGGTATTTCTGTGTGGGCCACCTAAGCAAACCTGATAGTGCAATATTTGTTATATACCAAAATAGTGCATGAATATTCAATATATGTATAGTGAACTATAGCACTATTACAACTATATATCATGATGCCATAATGAAAGTTGTAGATCATGGGAATATGCCTATCTCATTCATATGCCCAAAAATCACAAAATAAAAAACAAATTGATGTCTCAAATTTTTTTCAAAGATGTCATAATGAAAGTTGTACCTGATAAGAGGACCACAGAAGTATGCTTACCTCTTCTAACTGTACAAAAATGGTTGTGATACAGACAAAGTACACTTAGTGGTGTGTAGTCTCTATTGTTATTACCAAAAGCATACTGTGCACTTTTTGATTTGTTTGGTTATGTTTGATTGGAAGTGTAGTGTTTTGTAGTGTTTGATTAGTAAAGTGTGATGTACATTTTTATTACCAAAAGTGTAGTGTTGTGGCACATTTTTGATGTGTAGTGTAGTGTTTGATTAGTAAAGCATTGTCTACACATTTGATCACTAAAAGTTGCTTTTTAGACTACCTAATAAGTGTATTGTTTATTAGTGTTTGATAACTGAAGTGTTGTATACATTTTTGATTACCAGGAGTGTAGTAAACTTTGCTTTTTTGACTACTGTCACAATCATGCAACTCCCAGCTGTCACATGTTACTAATTGACTTTACTTCCAGTAGATAGCCTTTCCCCAGTATGTGTATCACTGATCTCCAGACTCTGGAGCTCAAGGCCCGGTACACTGCCCTTCCTTTGTTCAGTATATAGTTTCATAGGTTTCACTCTAGCATACAGTGAGGAACAAAACTGTTGCAATGTTTGCAACAATTTGATTGTGTGGGGTATAGCTTGGAAATGGGTGTGGCTGTGCAAATGTTGTAGGGGAGACATTTGTAGCCCTTGGTCCTGGCTTTCCATTGATGGTCTTCATGAGTTCAGGAGTGCAGTGGCTGTGACTTTATGGGCTGATTACTGTGGCCTATGCATTGCAATGGTTTTGCACCTTTTGTTGCAGTGGATGCAATCTACAGCATACAACATGTAGTTTGGACAGTAATGCGTGCTAGTGCTTACATAATATATCACATGATCAAGTTAATGTTTTGTCAGCATGCAAACAATGCCAAACATTGAATAATATGTCATTTTTCCCTGTTCTGCATTGCAACTCAAGAAATCATTTGTCTGGCTTATCAGGCTTAGTCTCTCAGGCAAATATTGGCAAATTCAGGCATTTACCACACCACCATGAGTAGGGTGTGGGCCCAGTACCATCAATCCCTTAAAAAAGCTGCTAGGAGTCATCTTAGCACTGTTTCATCTACCAATGACTAAGGGGTCCTGACACTAATCAGTACTGAAAAAGCTGAAAATGCCATGGAGGTCAGCCTGACACTTCATGACATGAAGAATAAACCAATCCCCTCCCATCTAATGTATTTCTTCCAAAAGGAAGCTGACATCAAGGTTAGGGTGAAGCAAAACCCTTCTATACATCCTAGGGGTCATGGTGGGGAAGCCTACTGGGCTGCCAGGATGCAGATTTTTCCCTTTCTGTCTGTCCATGAATGTTGTCATTGGTCACTTATGACCAAATCATTTCTTCCTAGTCATCCCCAGTCCAGCACAGGGCATAGTCTGGCTGACCCTCCTTGACACCCCCAGTTCAACGGGCAGCCATGCCTCCCTCCAACCTTGACACCAGCTTTCCTTTGGCAAAAATACATTGGATGGGAGGGGATTGGTTTATTCTTCATGTCATGAAGTGTCAGGCTGACCTCCATGGCATTTTCAGCTTTTTCAGTACTGATTAGTGTCAGGACCCCTTAGTCATTGGTAGATGAAACAGTGCTAAGATGACTCCTAGCAGCTTTTTTAAGGGATTGATGGTACTGGGCCCACACCCTACTCATGGTGGTGTGGTAAATGCCTGAATTTGCCAATATTTGCCTGAGAGACTAAGCCTGATAAGCCAGACAAATGATTTCTTGAGTTGCAATGCAGAACAGGGAAAAATGACATATTATTCAATGTTTGGCATTGTTTGCATGCTGACAAAACATTAACTTGATCATGTGATATATTATGTAAGCACTAGCACGCATTACTGTCCAAACTACATGTTGTATGCTGTAGATTGCATCCACTGCAACAAAAGGTGCAAAACCATTGCAATGCATAGGCCACAGTAATCAGCCCATAAAGTCACAGCCACTGCACTCCTGAACTCATGAAGACCATCAATGGAAAGCCAGGACCAAGGGCTACAAATGTCTCCCCTATAACATTTGCACAGCCACACCCATTTCCAAGCTATACCCCACATAATCAAATTGTTGCAAACATTGCAACAGTTTTGTTCCTCACTGTAGCTTCCCCATTCCACAGTATATGTTTCAGCCACCAGTGGTCTGGCCTTCAACCACCCAGTTGGTAGAATACTCACTCCATAGGTCCTGGAACTCACGATCCCCTTGCTGGAACTATGCTGGCACTTGTTTTCCCAGTCCAGACCTAGCCCTCAGAACCTGGTTCTAACAGTATATTATTGCTCCCACTTGGATAGGTTTGCTATTGTCCATGTGGTATCATCCAACACTCTTTTCCCACCTCTCTGGACATTGGCCTGGTGCCTGTCCACTGACCTCCACTCCTCTGCAATAGTCACCAGACTTCTCTGGCCTGCTCAATGGTCAACTCACTGACCTTCTCTGAGTCACCCCCTGCCCCTGATTACCTAATCAGCCCCTAGAAAGGCTTTAGGTTAGTCTTGCTAAACCCTGGTCTAACTCTGAACAAACTCCATCTCTGGACTTCATGAAGCATCTATGACACTCCGCTCAGCAGGGTTACCCCCAGTAACAATTTGTAGTTTTTTGTTGGGTTCTCAAGCATTGGTACTAGGAAACCACTAACTCCCCCTACATGATCTGTTGATTGATTGGGATTGGAGTAGTACTTGTTCTGGCCTTTGCCCATGGAATGCCAGCCCATTTTTCATCTTTGTCCTGGTAATCCCAGCTTTCAACACCCTGCTCTCAAGCACTCTGACCTGCTGCCCCTTCTGACTTCTGCTTTTTGCAAACCCAGCTTCACCCAGTACTCCATTGTTCAGTTGTCTTCTCCTAGACTGGTCTTCATGGCTACCTCACTGGCTTGTCCCAGTGTACTCCCCACCTTCTTTTCTCCTGTTACAACTCTGCTTTCCCCTAAGGACTTTCTTTTCCAGGAAGTATGAGAACTGGCACTCTTTCCTCCAGTCTGGTTTTCACTTTCCAGCTTGGCAACACTCCAGACTTCCTTGAATAAGTGTCCCTTGGACTCATGGTCACCAACACTTGCTTCCCTGTTTACCCCTTTAGGCAACTTGTGAAAACCAACCTTCCCTTGAGAAATCATCTCTCTAATTGAACATTAAGCAACACATTTCCTCCACTCAGAGACCTCTGAACTACTCTTTCATTACCAATCTAAAATCACCCTCCTTTCCATATCATCTCACTCAATGTCATCTTTCCCTAACAACTCTGTTCCTCCATGTCTTCCTCAATGTCCTGCTCCAGCCTTCCTCCAATGTTTTCATCCTGGACCTCCTCTGCCCTTAACTCATCAGCAGAGAAGAGAGGCATCTCTCATTGAGCAGACCCTTTGTTCTGACCCCTGCTCCCACCCATTTATTGGGTATGCAGTGGCAATTGTCATCATCTGCCTAATCCTCATTGGCATCTTGCCCTTTTTAGGACCCCTGGACCTTTCCTTTTCATGCACACCTGCTGCAACAACCACTCCGGTCTCCTCCAGCACCCCACAACTCTGACCAGCACTCACTGCCACTCTCTGGCCCTCAGACCCCCTGGCCTTTGACTCCTGACTTCATGTACCCTTGTGGTACTTGAAGCTTCTGTTCACTTCCCCACCATTGCCCTCTTCCAGCACCTCCAGACCTCTATGCTGGCCCCTACTGTACCTCATGGGCTTGGTACTTAAGAGGGGGATGGTGCCTTTGTGTATAACCCATGCAACATCTTTTGTTTACTTCATTTTTGTTTACTTACTTTTGTTTCCTGTTAGTTGGTCAATGTCTCAGTACTAGCTATGAGTACTGGTAGACAGTCTTCTATGTTCTGGTATCTTTCCTCAAGTACCAGTACACCACTTGTTACTACTTCATGTACCATTTCTCATTTGTTTCCTTCTGAACTATGTCACTACTTACAATTATGGTACTCTTGGACTTTGTCTCATTCTGTAAATCCCAGACCCTTTTGTTACTTACCAGCCCCCAGTCTTCTTTGTACCCCCATGCAGAGACAAAAACAGACATACAGGACTACGAAAACAAGACTAAAGACTAGGACAAGACTTTTGTATTTACAAGTGCCAGCCCCTGGCCTGGTACTTACACCTCCAGATCACTCTCAGGGGCTTCCTCCCCTTCCACATCCTCATCAATCTCCCTGTCACTGGTCTCCATGCCAGCACTCTCCTTGTCCCTTGATTCTCCCACTTCCACCACCTGCCAGTACTCTGTTTCTTGAAGAAGTTTGTAGAGGTGATTATTGAACTGCCTCTGCATGTGCTGGGTCTCTTTGGCCATTTCCCAGTGTTTGGCCATTTCACTGGTATGCCAGTCTATGGCTGCCATGATGGCCTGTAACCCCCTCGCCACCAAGATCTCCCCAGCAACACTCTTGGATCTTGAAGATCCAGCCTGTACCTCCACTTCTGGACTCTTTGCTCATGCCCATTTCTTCTTCTCACCAGCTCTTGGTGACATTGCTTCCTCCAGCCCTCACTTCTTCTTTTTCACGGTTTGGGCAACTCTTCTTGTGAGAGTGCAAGGGGAAAGTGGGGAAAGCTGTAGGTAGAACCTAGGCTCGTCCCAAGGGGTGCTGAGTCAGAAGGAGATACAGTGACTCAAAAAACTGTCCGGATGTTTGCCACTTTTTCAAAGATTGGCCTGTAACTCTGTCAATACTTATCTATAAATCATGGAAAAATAGGGGTAGATAGCCATTGGTCAGGTGATCATGGATGCCAAATATGGTTATGATCATGTGACCCAATCTGTTACAATTAAATCCACAATGGCAAGTACTCATCCGGACAGTTTTTTTGCAGGTGGTTGGAAGTGTGGAGATGGCTGTGGCTGTGTTGAATTATGGTGTGGCTGTGCTGAATTTCAACAAATTAATATAATTCTGTTATGAATATACATAAATCAGGTGCAACCTCTGGACATTATGCTCCCTATCCCCCATGAAGCCCATCTCCCCTGAGACTCAGCTAGCTGTGCTGTCTATGCTTCAAGATGGCCAATCTTGTCGTCAAATTGCTACCAAACTCCACATTGGTCATTCTACTGTCTCAGAACTTCGTTCTAAGGCCATCTCACCCCTTCCCATCAATGCTGGTGGTCATCCCTCTAAACTTACCAACCATGATTGTCATCATCTTGCTTGCCTAATCACCTCTGGGCAAGCAGATACTGCCACCCAAGTCAAGAAACTCGGTGGGCTTGATGTCAGTACCAAGACCATCAGGAATCACCTCAAGAAGGAGAACCTGAAGGCTGTTGTGAAAGCAAAAAAGCCTCAACTTCAGCCTCGGCATGTGCGACAGCGCTATGCATTTGCACAGAAGTACCAACACTGGACTGAAGAAGACTGGGCAAGGGTTGTTTGGTCTGATGAGACCAAAATCAATTGTCTGGGGTCAGATAGGAGGCTTTGGGTGTGGAAAAAGCCAGGGGCTCCTCTTACAAACCAACATGTTCAAGGTACTGTCAAGTTTGGTGGGGGGAGTTTGATGATTTGGGGCTGCATGACAGTGCATGGAGTGGGTCAAATGTGCAGGATTAATGGGAGGATGGATGCAGCACTCTATACCAAAATTATGGGGGACCATCTGTTCCAATCTGTGGAGCAACATGGGATGGATTCCAATAACTTCATCTTTCAACAAGATGGAGATCCCAAGCATACATCAAAATTGGCCAAAAAATGGTTCAGTGATCATGGTGTTGAGCTTCTAGACTGGCCTGCACAGTCACCAGATCTCAATCCCATTGAACACCTTTGGAATCACCTGAAGAAAAGGCTGGGAACCTACCCAGTACCCCCCAAGGGCATAGAGGAGTTGTGGAAGAGGATTGAACAGGAATGGAAGGAAATTCCCAGGGATGTGTGCCTTAATTTGATCAACAGTATGCCTAGAAGGGTTGCAGCAGTGCTTAAGGCTAAGGGTGGATACACAAAGTACTAGATATATTATACCCATTGTCATTTGGATACCCTGCAAAAAAACTGTCCAGATGAGTACTTGCCATTGTGGATTTAATTGTAACAGATTGGGTCACATGATCATAACCATATTTGGCATCCATGATCACCTGACCAATGGCTATCTACCCCTATTTTTTCATGATTTATAGATAAGTATGGACAGAGTTACAGGCCAATCTTTGAAAAAGTGGCAAACATCCGGACAGTTTTTTGAGTCACTGTAGAAGAGAGGGCTAGAAGGTGAGAGAGGATTTTTCTTGGTGAATGGGGAGTACTGGCAGTGAATAAGTCAAAAGTCTGCCTTAGATGGGTGCAAGATAACTTCTGGGTACTGGGGGATGTTTCTTAGAGGCAAAAACTTGAAGGGCAGTGATTAAGGGCTCTTGAACTCATAGGTAGATGGTGTAGACACTGTAGTGGACTTGTAGTAGGCAAGGCGGCAATTCTGGGGGCTGTGGGACACAGGGAACTCAATAAGACTGAAGATGAGGTGCTGGAAGATGCTGGAGACTCGAAAACACAGAGGGACTCAACTCAAAATACTCAGAGACTCTTAGACACACAGATAGTGACTCCAAAAGGTGGGTGATTATTTTTCTATGTACAGTGGACTTTTTGTAGCATAAGGACAGTGGTTTCTAAGGTAAAATCGGAATATTTCAGATCTGTCATATGTCAAAAGTAATAAGAGAAAAGATAAAGACCAATGCATGGACAATCACATGCATGGCAGCGACATAGATGAAGATAAAACAAGTAAAGTCCATAAAATGAAGGTAAGCAAAAGTGGAAAGCATACAGACAACATGCCTGGTTAGCAAGTGTACATTGTAGGGGGAGGTGGTGATTTCTTCAATGGGTCTGGGATGCAGTGGGCAACAGCCTCAGTGCTTGTAGAGTGGATATAGCCACCAAGGGGATATGTTGACAGAGGATGAACCTAATGTGGTAACTGGTGAGTCAGTGGCGATGTTGCTGGCACAAACTGGGGTGCATGATGGGACAGGAAGGTGTGACATTAGAACAAGTGGCAATGTCATTAGAGAAGATGCCATGATCATAGTAGGGTGGAGATAGTGACAGATGACACTGAGAAAGGCTGCTACAGTCAGTTTGCAGCCTTAGGGAGTCTAGACTCCCCACAATGGCACCTGGCAGTACACATTGCTCTTTCAGGCCCGAGCACCAGTCACATGATTTCTTCCTGCACTTACTTGCCTTTGCCAACTCAAAGATACACTCCACCCTGGCTCTGACACATCAGGCACATGGGCCGACAGGCACTGGGTCACATGCCTTGGCCTTACCCTTTGCCTTCAAGCTCTCTGCCAGCCTGGGGTTCCCTGGCACTGCTGGCACCAGTGCACTCATTTCTGGCCTGTCCCCTACCAGTACACTGCCCTTCCTTTGTTCAGTATATAGTTTCATAGGTTTCACTCTAGCATAGCTTCCCCATTCCACAGTATATGTTTCAGCCACCAGTGGTCTGGCCTCCAACCACCCAGTCAGTAGAATACTCACTCCATACATAGCTTTAGTACCACAGATTACCAATACTGCTGGTACTCCAGCATTGGTACTTCCAGCACTTAGGTATATAACCCATGTACTTACTTCTGTAGATACTCAGCAATAATATCAACTAGAGCTTCTGAGCTAATATCAACTTGAACATCCAAGCTCCCCATACCTCCTACCCAGTTCCCTTGTGTTGGAAAAAAGTAGCTTATGTTCCCACCACTTACAAGCAGTTGAAACCCCCCAATGTGCCAGCAGCTTGCAATAATACCCAAAATTAGTTGCAAGTGACTTGGAACAGAGTGGCAATGGTATTAGAATGGTAGTTGAAATTCGGTTTCAATTTCATTTCAATGGGTATGCACCCACCCACTGGGGGTTATCCATTACATAATGTGTGGGAATACACTGTCAACTCAGTTGGAATGAGTCCCACTGATGTCCCAATTTGGCAGCATTGCAAGGGGGGTTTAGAAGTTTCTGACATGCTTAGTCACTCAGCATACCTGGAACCTATCCAAGGGCCCAGTTCATGAGCTGAGGCCAATATGGGTGTTGTGCCAACTCTGTAGGTCCTGGAACTCATGATGCCCTTGCCAGAACTATGCCAGCACTTGTTTTCCTGGTCTGGACCTAGCCCTTGGAACCCAGTTCTAAACAACTACCAAATAAGTGTAGTGTGTATCAGTGTTTGATTAATGATGTGTTGTGTACACTGTTGGTTACCAAAAGTGTAGTAAACTTTGCTTTTTTGACTACCAGATATTTGTAGGGTGATTGGGGCATGTCTAGTAATGTTTGATTAGCAAAACAAATGTAGTGCTCACTAGGTTTATGCATAATAGGGCACAGCCACTGTTGCCAAGTCCTGAAAATATACCAAAGTGCAATACAGTGGACACCAGGTCCCACACCTCTCACACAACATGTGAAAGCTCACCAAATAATGGCCTTTGCCACCAAGGGGGACCTTATGTCATTAGTATGGCTTACTTCATCTTAGTTGATTACCTGTTAGGCTAAAGACTAGTCACATTAGCAAAAAAAGTGTAGTACTAGTAGCAGCAAAGTGTAGTACTAGTAGCAACAAAGTGTAGTACAACAAAGTGTAATAGAAACCCATTGGACTACTTTTGTGAGCATGTTTCTAATCAGTAGTTGTGGACTCAGTATGCCCTCCTTTGTTTGTTTGATTCTAATAACAAAGCCAAAGTCAAATTGGAACATGCTCAAAAAAGTGGCCCAATGAGTTGCCATTTTAAAATGGGCATATCTTGCCTCCCTGGGAACCAAATCATGTGACCAATACAGTTTTGGAATGCAAGACCAAGCACTCTCAGCCCCTCTGCAAGCTCTACAACTGATTCTCAGTAGTCTACTCACAAATAAAAGATCTTTCCAGAGTGGCCAAACAATGGGAGCCACCATACATACAATTGTGGAAATCAATGAAAGTGAGGTGGTGAGTCCACTGCTGACCACAGTGAGAATAGCAATGCACAAGAGGATTTCAGGTGTTTCTGTGTGGGCCACCTAAGCAAAGATGATGGATGATGGTGGGGAATGCAGTACTTGATAATATGATGCTTGCAGCCTACTGCCATTAATAGTAATATAATTTGTATCTGATCTTGACTTACCACAGCTAAAAAGGTAGGGAATGTGACTGGTGGATTCCTGGGTAGCAGTATTGGATGGACTGGGAGGGTGTCCTCTTCTGGGGGGACCCTGCAGGAGGTAGTTCTGTGCCAAGGTCAGGATTGCTGTCAACAGATCATTCTGTTTGCAGAGGTGTTTCTGAGGGCTTGGTCCACCTGATGGAGAGTGATGTGGGTTCCAATAGTAGTATGTTGGTCTTGATTGCCATCAGAGCAGCTGGAGTGGTGTAATGAGGCAGTGGAAGGAGGACACCCACTAGTGCTTGAAGGGTTATCTGATGTCCTGATGTGATCAAGTCATGCCACAGAAGATGTTCAGGTTGTGCTGATGTGCTGACAGATGTCACAGGAGCCCAAGAAGATGATCTTGAAGGGTTATTCACCAGGGTTCAAGCCAGGGGTAAATACTATTGATGCAAAAAACCACAGTGCACCTCATGCCTTTTTAAGCATGTCATTGTGTGAATTGACTTTTCTGTCATGTGGGTACTATCATGTGGCAAGCACTGCACAATCACATCTTATGCAGCAATGATTATGTGAGCATATCCATTGTAAGTGATAAACAAACAGAAGAGATAGAATGTAGCATTGTATGGCAAAGTGATGGCCAACCCAGAAGCTGAGTTCAAATGATGGAACATGATGAACATGGTTAGGCAAACAGGGTGTTTGTAACATCACCCCTCCTCAGGTTTTGTATGTACCACCATGCAGTTGATGGGGTCAGGGCTTTGGAGGTGGCTGGTGATGTTGATAGGAGGCTCAGGGGGATGTGGTAGAGGGTGCAGGGGACAGGAGGTTGTGGCAGCAGGAGATGAGGATGGTGTCTGCACAATGTGCTTGATGAGTATTGGGGTGCCAGTATTAGGATTTGAATATATGAAAATGTCTAATCTATTGCTTTTGGCATGACAGAGTATGTAAAAACTGGTAAGGCAGGAAGGAGATTAGGTATGTAAGACAAAAAGAAAAGAATGTCCCACAACACTTTTGGTAATCAAAAGGATACACAACCAAACAAATAAAAAAGTGCACAGTATGCCTTTTGGTAATAACAATAGAGACTACACACCACTAAGTGTATTTTGTCTGCATCACAACCATTTTTGCACAGATAGATAAGGTAAGCCTACCTCTGTGGTCCTCTTATCAGGTACTACAACATTCATTATGACATCATCAAATTGTTTTGTATTTTGTGATTTTGGGCATATGAATGACATAAGCACATTCCCATGATCTTGTGACCAAGCCCTACAACTTCCATTATAGCATCATGATATATAGTTATAATAGTGCTATAGTTCACTATACATATATTGAATATTCATGCACTATTTTAGTATATAACAAATATTGCACTGTCAGTTCTTCCTGATGGATACTGTGCTCTTGACTACTTCTACTTACCCTCAGTACCTTCCAGCAGCAGATAAAGGGAAGTGCAAAGCAGATGGAAATGAAATGTTGGCCAGTCAGTTGCCTACCCAGAAAGTGTGTTAATGCTGCAGTTGAAGAGATGGATATCAGTGAGGATGATGAGTAGTACATCACACAGATTTATCTCAAATGCCACCTGTCAGCATGTAGCCATTAATGAATATATTCTGTCATGGTGTTTGTTTGCTTTCTTCAGTGTCCACACTCAGATCAAACATGACAAAAGATTGATTGCATGAAAATGCAGGTACAAGTACAATAGAGTAATAATACCTAACTCTCATCAGGAGGTGGGGACCTGGCACACATGTACCACTACTGATTTTGTATGCATCATCTCATACAACACTTATCATGCAAACTCACATCAGATCCAACTGTAGATGGGCATCCTTTCTTTAATTTGTACCATTCATGTTTGATAAAGTGAATTGAGAGTCCTGATTGATGGGTTTATGCTGCCTATAAACCAAATTCAAACTCTGCACTGAACATTGCACTATTCATAGGCAAAGTGCATGACAATAATTATTACTTTAGATCTATGGAAAATGATCTACAGAATCATCGTGGTAACTACTATGTTGTAATTTTGACCCCAAAGGGTGCCAGTTAGCACTGTTTGAGGTTGGAGGGGTGTGCTGAGTAGCCAGCAGAGTTGTCAAGTGGTGCTACTGGAGGATTGATTGTCTGATTCAGATGAGCCATGTCCTAAGTGCTGTGCCATGCTGAGCTTGCTAATGCAGAATCTGAATGTGCTGACATATGTGATGCCCCCTATTCCAGTGCTTTGTCATGTTCTGTCAGAACCTTGGATATTGCCATTGGGTTTCCTTATAATTCAGTGAACTGATGTGCTGAGAATATTTACTCTGAAATAGTGCCAAAGCTCTGCCAAAAATGTCAAGTCTAATGCCCCAACAGATCTCTGGCATCTGGACCAAAATACCTTAAACATGCAGTTTCTCACATTACTCTCCTTGGAATTTCTGTGCTAGACTCAGAGAGCTATCATGATATGTCTTTGTCTTATTAAAGTACTGTATCTAGTGGAATTGACCTCTGGCAATGTGCCTGTGGTACTATTGTTGAAGTGTTCTTGTTTTTTTTCTTGATCAGTCATGTTATCATACTCTCATCACCTGTACTGACATGTTGTGTTTACAGGTGTACTCATCTAGTCTCTGTAATCACATAGCATTGAAATTTGAGTTCTTCTATTGCAATGTGGACATGAGATATAAATACAAGCATTCAGCAATGTACCACATCTGTGGCCTCAAATTTCACAGCCATGATGCCCATCCCCAACAGGAAATTTGAGCTCTCCAGTGGCTGCTGCAAGTTAGTTCCCATGGGAAATATGGGCATGGGAGAAACCAAGCAAGGTAAAATACCTTGTCACAAATTAATGGTTGAACTTTCTCCATCCACACATCATATGGATGGTAGACAACCTTGTATATCCAGTCCATTGTCTGCTCCATCATGACTGCCAAGCCAGGTGTCTGAGGCACTACTGAGCATGATCTTCCAATTGGTTAGTGATTTTTCAGAATCACCAGGTAGGTACCAGGATTTCCCTGAGCATACTGACAATTAATAATTCCATGAAGATCTTGACATTGATGCCCTCCTTTTGAGGCTCTCCAGTCCTGTCATTTTAGAGTCATCAGTACCCACAGAGTTAGATGACTCATCAGCTGCCACATCTATACTCATGATGATGACTGCACCAGCCCTATCACAGCAAGTGACACCATTTACAACCCAGACTGACACCTACCACAGACCTGACATCTTCCTGGCAATTTCTGCAAACAACTGGTATGTGAATTCTGCATTGTGATATCTCACTGTACCAGGTTAGTATGTCTCAATGGTCATTCAAAATATACTCCTGATCTTTCCTCCTACATAGCACATTTCTTCAAGCTGTTGTGCAAAAGAGTCTATGACTGGTGGCTCTTTGCCATGGATTGCACCATGATGATATGTCATCACATTCTGATCAACATGATTCAATTAGATGACCTAGTGAGGTCTAACCTCAAAGTCAATATTTGTGTCATCATGGAGGTAGTCCACCAAGTTCTTTTCTGTCACTGCTGGAGCCAAAACAATCTGACTTGGCTTCCAATGGAAGGTGAATCTGTTTCTGACCCATTTCGATGCATACTGACTTCCTAAGTATGCATAGTTCATGATTTGATTCTTGCCCCCAACACCACAGCTTTTCATTCTTCAATGGATGACATAATGTTTCATCATTTATTTTTTGAGGAGGTATGTTTAACATCAATACCTGATCATATATGTACTACTTCTACATGAGCTCAACAAACTTGCACTTGATGTTATGCATGCTCAATATGAAAATGCATTGGGATCTGATGCTGAGGAATCACTATCAGGGTCAGAATTTATTAGCCCAATTATGATTACCCCTCCAAGCCCACTCACACCATACTTGTCTGATTCTGAAGACACACTTGACTCAATCTCTGATAGCTCAGCTGCTGAATGGGACATGCATTATGCTTGGCTTCTTGACATGATCAAGGCTCTTAGTGAAGAGGCTTGTGCAGCATGTGTCTTGTTCAGGCCAGATGCACCTTTAGTGTGTGCCCCACAGATACAGCTGTTGCCTCATTTTGTTGATCACTGACCAGAGCTATTCTGCAAAAAATCTGTGCATCAATCTGGTGACTTTTGATTTTATAGTGGATCAAATAAGCAATCACCCAGTCTTTCAGAACAACTCACTGAATCAACAGCTTCCAGTTGCATTGCAACTAGCAATCTTCTTGAATCATGCAGGACACTATGGGAATGCCATTACACCAGAAGATGTCAGGCAGTGGGCAGGAGTCAGTGTAAGCTCTGTTATCAATTGCACCCACCATGTTATGATTGTGGTGCTTGACCAACACAACAAAATTTGTACTTCCCATGTGTTGATGACATTGAAATGGAGAAGGCAAGAGCATTTGTGGAGGAATGTTCCTGCACAGCCTGGTGGAATGGAGTTTTTGCAGTGGACAGGTCAGCTGTGAAGCTAATGTTGAAGCCAGGTATCTATGGCAAAACATTCTACAACAGGAAATGTAACTATTCACTGAATTTTCAGGTGCATGCACAGTCCACCAACTCAATATGAACCTTACATGTTTATCTAGCTTGTTGTGGTGCCACATAATCTTCAAATTGTCAACTTATGGGAGCAGGTCTGGTTGGCTTGCTGGACAATGGAACCATTGTCTGCTGAAGAGCACTTTTGAACTGCTAGTCACTATGAGATGCACATGATCCACTCACCTGCCATGTGCAAATGTTTGAAAAAGGGACCTCTGACTCTACAGCATTGTCATCAGTGAATTGTTCCTCACCCATGTCAAAGTCTTCACCCCAAGCACCTGATCCCCCCTGAACCCCCTCACCATCATCCTGGCCCAGATACTCATACTCATGGTTGCCCCCATAATCTCCATTTTCCCCATGCTCATTGGCTGCCATACAATCTTCAGTATTCTTGGCTCCATCACCATCAACATTCATATCCCACACAGCTGCTGCAAGGTTGGGAACAATGTCACTGCTAGTGTGCACACACATACCTTCACCACCCACATCCAAAAAATTGTCTCCAGGGCACAATGCACCACCACACACAAGTGAAAGCATTTCCTCAGCATTGTTTCTTTGCTGGTCAGAAGTAAATGGCCTGGCATCAAAAGATGGATTCCCCCTCCAGATCAAGTTGAGATCATCAAAGTATGGGAAGGCTTTTGTGATAGCTTCTACCAGCATTTGAGTGTGCATGGTAGTGGTGAAGTCTATAAAAAAATTGCCCCTTGAAGATTGCTGTCCATTCCAGGTGCAACTCCCCCACTAGTCTGCTTGAGGCTCTTGGCATGCTCATGGTATTTTTCCTTCAAGCTGGTGTTGTCAGTACTGTGGATAATGTAAAAGAATCAGCTAACATATGTGCCAAGATGATTCATAACACACAGCTGGAATTTATCAGGATTCATTGCATACTGCTCAGCATAGATACCATCATCCTCAAATATATGTTTTGGCCAGATGGCTTGTCATCAGGAGTCTGTGGAGAGGCACTGGAAGATTCCCCTGAATTCTTATCATGGAAGAGGATGTTGTGATCAGCAGCATGGCTGAGAAGCCAGTGGATTAGCCATTCAGTGCAAGTTGGGTCTTGGTCCCAGTGAACCTGCAGTGTTCTGGCACCTGCAGGCTCTCCACCAAAATTGGGGGCCTTCCCCCATGTTCCCTGTGTACTTGCATGGTTAGTAGACATACCAAAGCCTCTCATAACTGGGGGAACTACACCACCAGTATTTTCCACCCCAACACCCCTTGATCCCCTACCCCTAACTTGACTTGAAGTATATCTTGTGCTTCAGCTTACACTCCTTGTAGACAGAGCATGTGATCTTGAACTGTTCAAAGCCATGGGAGACCTTGAGTGGGGACATTGCCTGGCAAGGCATGCAGATTCTCAAGGTGGGAAAAGGGCAGGCATGTTTAAACCCCACAGTGGTGCCAGGCTTGTTGACACATGTTGAACATGAACTTAAAATCTATCCATAGCAGGTAACCATAGCCAGACCATAGCCACCTTAATTCCACTCTGAGTGCCACTATTGTACAATTACCACTTGTCCATCTCATTATACATCACCTTCAGCTGGTTGTGCAATGTCCATACAACTCACATCATATCCATTCTCTTCAAGGTACACATGGAACTTAGAATGGAGTTAGTTCATTCCCAAATAAGTAGAGGGCAAGGGGAACATACGGCTTTGTCTTCAGATTTCATACCATCATCTGTAAAGGGCTTCACCAGGAAAAGTATTGTGGCTGCACTGAGAATGGCAAGGCCACTACCAATCCAAAATGGACCAGTGTTACCCTTCATGGTGTTTGACCCACCAAAACCTAAGTAAATAAACATACACCAGCACTTGAGTAATTATATCTTATGCCAAGTCCATAAGACACACTATCAATAATCTGTGGGAAGACTATAACCATTAGAGATCAGTCTCAAGATGTGGACTGAAACAGCCTTTGCATGGCACATACCCCATGTTCCAATGAAGGCACCAACTTTTCCAATTATAGCTGCAATGACAGAGAGTTGTCTGTTGACAACTGTAGGGCCACTTTTTGCTGCAAGAATGGACAGGCAACTGCCAGGACCTATTTCATGGCAGGATATAAACAGACCAGTCAACTATGACATTTGACACTTCAGACTCACCAACTTCACCAAGACTCAAGAATATTCCATACATGACCTGTACACATAACAATTGAAAAGCTGTTACCTGTGAGTTCAGATTCAATGGGCTCACAGCAAATGTGGCAATATGGTTGGTGAGTGGGCTGTACATGATACACATAGTGAAGCCAATGGCAGCCTGCAAGAGCAGACTGACAATCTGACAGGACAGGATCTGAATATACATGGGCTTGGCAATGTGCATTACATACCATTGTTGTCTTCAGGCCAAGGTAATCAATGAGGAATGTGCCAAGCACAGTTCCTGCAATGGGTTCAGTTCACAGAAAACCTGAAAGGCTAGGAAAGGCACCTGGAATACAAAACAGACTATAGAGTGTCAAGACAATACCCAGCAGGAATAAAAACAGACAAGCTTACCTGATGACAACTGACCACCCCAATACAATTGACAAGGATGAGTTGCCTCCAGTAATGCTGCATTCCAATGAGGTCCAGCCCACTATGCATGACATACTAGACAAGCTTACTTGTTTGTAATCATGGAAGAGTATATGCCAAACTATGCCAGTCAGAGACACATTTACACAAGAGAGTCATCTTACAGGGTACCTGTATGTAATTCCTGTGTCAGTGTCATACCCCTCATGAGTCAATCACCTGCACATACATGATGAGATCATAAATGAACCTTATGTTGCCTCACCATGTGAGTATTGATTCACTACCCAGAAGCCACTTGACCACCCACCATGCAGATGACAATCCAAGAACATTCTTCCAGTACTGCTTCAAGGTGAGCCACTGGGGGACACACACAGCTCCTCCTGAGCTGTGATGGTCATGTACTTCCACAGACTGCTTCCAGCAAGGCTCACAGAAGGCAGCCACAGATGCAGGGATGGTGCCAAGACCAAGTGAGACACTGCAGATCATTTGGAGCTGCTGATTACCAAAGCTAAGTGTGATAAGAGAGGGTCCATCATAATACTAACAATGAGAGATGATGGGCTTACATCCAGTACAACACAAGCGGCACAAAACTGGCAATCACAAAACCAACACTGAGCATGGTTTCTACTGGGGTTAGCATGCACACTGACTGGCAGGCCACAGGTGTTACTCACTGGTGCAAAGTACCAACCACCACTGTCGAGCATTTTTGGTGATGCCATATTGCCCCATATGGATAGCTGAACCAGGGTTGTTTCTCACACCAGCACCAATGCCAAGCATGAAACTTTACAATTATAGAATCTGCAGCTGCTTTGATGAAGATGCTCACCGTATGACACAAAGCATGCACATGAATTCACCAATACTAAATGAATTTTCCGGGCTTGAAAAGCAACCAGAGAGCACAGAAAAGAACACATTCAAATATCCAAACACCTGCATGCAACACTCAGACACATAAGTAAAGGTTGCATAAAGCAACACACCACAGCCAAGCAGGCACTATCTGGCCACCATCCAAAGATCAGCAAATGGAATACAGTCCCTTTGGAATTTAGTCTATTTGTGAGACACAGAACAGATACATAGCATTCAACTTACCAGCAGGTACCATACTTGCCAACAACTTGGTATAATATTGTGTCCCAAATTGACTTCCAGGATATTGACGAGTCAACACTGTCAGTTGTGATTGATTAGTGCCTCATGGGTACCTCAGTCAATGGATATGCATACAAGTGATAACTGGGACAACAAAGTCAGTCTTGTGTAATATATTGGGGCAAGGATACACATACCAGCTCCAATGACTGCATTAGTATAGCCTACCCAAAGTCAGTACATCTTTGAAGCTAAGTGGATAGACAAGTGGGTATTAACTATTACCATTCAAGAATCGTGCTGCACTGGTAGGGCTGATTGGTGAGGTGAAACTTCCCGTTAGTTCCCAATGAAGTAAACCATACCCAAACTGCAGAAGCCAATATGGCTTCGTTGAGGGTTGCTCAGTCGGTACAGTCATTTTCTAAGAATCCTAATGATGGTTGTGAAGACAAAGAGCCCAGGCGAGTTAACACTCCTTTTTGGCCCTTGGGGAATGACTCATCGGGTACGAAGACATTGCTGGGGTGTGCATCAGCCTTACTGGTGAGGGGTGAGAAACTCGTACCAAGAACAATGAGACGTGTATGAATTCAGATGATTCCATTATAGGCCATTCCCCATGACAATCTGTTATATTCTGGAAAGTAACTATGAGCTCAAACCCATCAGTGAGGACTCTCGATTCACTTTAACGGTGCAAAGGCAAGACGGGATTCACATCTACAGTTGGGTGTGTCATGAGTTTGCATGTTTAGTGTTGTATGAGATGATACTGGCTTACAGAACCTGTAGAAGAGCTCGCAGAAGCTATGTCTGGCGGGGTGCAAGATATAGTTGGCGGAAGGATGTAGATGATGTTGTGGCGATTGTCAGTCATTTTTGTCGTGCAGATCTTTAAATGAAAGGAAGTTGGATTGACTCTCCTCACAGTTCCAGATTTTCATTGCCAAAGCGATACATGACGACTCCGGGAAACATTTTTTTCAGGATAAGAAATCGCCTTGACGTCGGTCAGGACTAAGTCCTCTGTAACCTATCACCTGTGCCCTTCGACACCTACGGTATACTGCAAAAGTCTAACCCGAACACATGCAACTTCACTCCCCCAGGGCTGCCCTCCCCGAAGAGTTGACGGAATATAGGAAATGCGCACTGCGCTGTACTGGCCATGCGGAAATCTGTAATCCGATGCAAGTAGGTGGACGCCTTGTAGTCTGATGCCGACAAGTCATGGCAACGAGCAACCAAGGCTAGGACTTGCGGGAACCTATCCAAACGTACCAACGCTTCTTGTGCGTTTTTATACATGTCTGCCAATGCATAGCCTGTATGTTCACAGCTTCATAGGCCTGGACCCACAGGTCATTATATTATACAACCCTGTGCATGTGGCTGTTTTAACACGACTACAAGTCCTTTGATTGGATTTTCCCAGTGACCTCTGATCTAAGTCTCATCCCTGCTCGCAACCATGCTGGAGTGGAGTGTCCAGTAGGTACCGCATATGGGGTAGGGTCCATTCAATTCTGTATCGCCCATTGCACTCACCGAATGAAAAGTGGTGTAAGCAGGGTACATTCCTGATGTCGTTCTTCAGGAAAATCTATGACCCTCACTGCAACTATGATCCTAGCCCCACGCTCATACCACGTCCAGGTAACGCAGGAATATATTAATGATACGTATACATTAACGCGAAAGGTATGTGCTGATAAATTTATGCCCGTATGTTGTTGACTCCCTCGCCGTTCGAGCTGCTTGTGCCATCACGGATTTGAGCCGGGTTTCGAGCGGCCTCGGCAAGAAAGTTTTGGCCATAAAGTCTACCAAGAAAGCGACGTCCTCTGCGAAATTTCTGACATCCTCGTCCTCCCCTCCGATGGTCGCATGTGGTTCAGGTCCTCCTGCAGCATTTGCTGCCGCTTTCGCGTCCTCTATCTGGATCTTATCTGGAGCTCGCTCAACTTCTGTCCCCGTCCCATTTGCCTGCACTTTGCTGCACTGCGCTTCAGCCTGCTTCCTTGCGAGCCGCTCTTCCACCAGAAGGCGGGTCGTGCACTCAGCTTCCTCCCTCTGCACGGCGAGCAGCTCACTCTCGCGTCGGGCATGCTCTATTTGCATGCTCTCGACTTCCTTCCGGGAGTTATTCACCTGGTCTCGCAAATCCTGCATATTGGCCAAATACCGGCGGTTTTCTGCCTCCATCTCCGCTATTCTGCTCTCTAGTCGCGCTCTTTCGACCAGGAAATCCGTTGCCATCCGTCCTACATCACGTTGAATACGCTCAATCTCCCCTCGCTTCTTTTCCACCTCGTCTTGGAGTTCCTTGCGTGCTTCGTCTTTGGCACGTGTCGCAAGTTCCAGCTCTCCGCGTAATTTCCTGACTTCGTCACCATACCGCTCCGCTTGTTCTTTCAGCAGGCGAGTCAACTCGGCACCAGCGGCGGTGCGGGTGAGATCTTTGCGTTGGTTGACTATCTCGTGCTGAATAGCAAGGGTAGCTGTTTGACTGTTGATCAAATTACGGAGGATAGTATGGGCAGAGGCCTCAGTGTTATCATGACGGAGTAACCGAGCACCCTTTTCGAGGACAGGCTTAAATAGCTTATCGCTTGTTGCGAGCTCACGCTCGCGTTCCTCCCCGATCTTGGGGTCGACGTTTCCCCACATGTTTGTGACGATCAGGACATTGCTGAGCGTACTCTCTCCGCAGAGTTCGCGGAAAATGTGGAAGTTTCGTTTAGAAGTGCCGCTCATTCGTATGTCCGAGATACGGTGCATGTAAATGATGCCTGCGAGTTTGGCACCCTGTTCGTACCTGTGTGTAGAGGAATAACCGTCTTCGTCAGGCATCCATATCATGAGTGCCAAGCAACATAACTCACGTGTTAGACAGGTAAGCAGCGATAGAGGTCAGCACGTCGGTGTCATTGCGTATTGTATCGTCGAATCCCGGTGTATCTATCAAAGTGACAAACCGACCGTCGAGAAGGAACGGCTTTGACGTCCCCACGTCTGTCGTGCAACTCTCAAGGCCACTTTCGACAGGGAAGTCAGATCCGCTAGCGCGATTGATAAACTACATAAATTCACCGTCAATCAATATCTGCGAGCAGGTACATATCGGACGCACCGTTGTTTTCCCACTTCCAGTAGCTCCCATTACCCTGTAAAGACCGCGGTCAGCAGGGAGTATGCATTTCGAAAACACGGGTTCGACGCACGCAATCCTAATTTCCTTGGCTTTGGAAGCCATTCTGATAACTTCTTCTCGCAGGTACGATAGACAGGCCCTCTTGGGTTCAGCGGGCAAACGAGTCGTCGTAGGTGCGCCAGTTAACCCCACTGTGCGCTTATATCCACCCGTATACAGTAACACCTTGCAGGTATACCATATTGCTCCAAAACTCACTACTGCCTCGTGGCTCTTCACCTCGAAGTACTTATCTACCAGTTGCACAGTCCCTGCGGCATGGCCACCACGAACCACCACTCCACAGATCAGCGGATCTCAACGACACCATGATGTTGCCTCGTTCCTTTGGCCTAGGTGCGGCCATAGATTAATAGATGTCCCCTTTGGTAACTTGAAACATATACACTGCAAATATCGTGTCTAGTTTTAGTAGGTCGAGCTCCGCGGACGAACGAACGGTCAAAAAACATGACTGGCAATCTTAGATCAGTACATACAAATACGCCAAGAACCGGCGAACGACGTCAAGAAGATACTGCATAGCGGAGACCATACCAATGAAATAAGTGCAGGACTACCAGTATAAAGCCCGGCAAGGGGGTTCTATCAGACCTCCCTTACGTGAAGTTTCTCCTCAATCCTGCGTAGCTCTGCCTGATAGTCGGATGCGAGCCTTGATGCTTGAGTCTGAGCTTTCCGTAGGTCGTCTTCAACCTTCTGTTTCTCCTCGGCTAATTCTTGCTGGGTTTCTTCGTCCATCTCCTGTTCGGCTAGGGCCATCTCGCCCTTGAGTTTCTCCAGGTCCTTCTGGTGTTGTGCGGCCATCTCTGATAGTTCGCGATCGAGCTGCCTGAATGCAGCTGTCTGCGTTATGTCCACTCCTTCTGCTAGCTCCCGCTGGATACGGAGCACGATAGGCTCCTTCTGGACCAGTTCTTCGAGGATGCGATGAGTGGATTCTGGCGTATTATCATGGCGCATCATTTTTCCTCTCCTCTCGAGGATGGGCTTGTAGAAAATATCCTTGGAGGCAAGTTCTGCCTCACGAGCAATTCCGTCTTCTTCAGGGACGGTACCCCACATATTCGTGACGACGATGACATTTTCATAGGCTTCTTCGCCACAAAGCTCCTGGAACATCCTCAGATCGCGGCGGGCGGAACCTCCTATCTTGAGGTCGGAGATTCTTTGCATGTAAATCACGCCGACAAGGCGTGCGCCTTGTTTGTTCCTGCACCACAAAGTAAGTCGGACAAAGTGAGTAGGGGGGATATGATACGAACATGGCAACGAGGTAAGCGGAGATGATCTTCAGCACGTCGGTATCCGTCAGCGACGTATCGTCGAATCCGGGAGTATCAAGGAGGACAACCTGTTTTCCCCCAACTTTGAATGGTAAAGATGTCTGCACTTCGTTGGTGCAGCTCTCCAGCCCCGAGCCGGTTCTGAGTTCGGATTCAGAAGCCAAGTTGATGAACTAGGTAGAGTGGGGCTCCTATGGTGAGCGTAGAGTGCGAGAGTGGCAACGTAAGGCGTACCGTTGTCTTGCCGCTGCCGGTGGATCCCATGACCCTGATGGGGAAGTGATAAGAACGTCTGTCTCGACAAGCGTGGCGAGAATCAGTAAGACGTACACAACGTAGACTGTTGTGTTGGGGTCGATAGGAGATGATGCAGCGACGCTGGGCTCCTTTAGTTCCTTGGTCTCTTGGAATTTCTTAGGCTCTTCGTCATGGAAGACATGGTCTGAGAAGCAGGGAATGCGAGCGAGGATGCGTGTGATGCGTTGGCCCATGATGTTGACCTACTAAGCACCCAGAAGGAATGGGGGAGAAACCAGACGTGGAGCTCGGGGAGGGACAGGTAGTTCAAGGTACCGGGACTATACAGATAGTGGAGGTGAAGCAACACGTTTTTACGGCGTTCGCATCACATTGAATCCACGCGCTTGTGGTACACCTTGTGTTGAGGCCCTGCAGAGAAGCATGAATCCCATATCTCTCATTCGGCCGGGTACTACCGTAATTCTGCAATTCACAGTCGCGGGCGGAGGAGCATCATGTGGGCCACCGATCGCGACCTCGACGCCGTCTAAAGCTAGGCTGTACGACGGCGACCGCACGACTCGAGCACGACTTGACCACTGAGTACTGAGTGTTCTGGTGGTCAATTGGAACCGGTGGTGTAAATGTAGTTGATACATGGTATCATCGATAGCGTCACCAGAAGCGACGCCGACTTCGAGAATATCCTCTCAAGTTCTGATACCGTTCCGTTGAAACGTTCGTCAGGCGTTGTCGGGGCTGTGTGGGTATACATATATCTGCGGACACGCAGGATCACGACGGTACGCCGAGTGGGAGAGGGATTGGCTTGGGCGGTGTCGTCGTTCCCGTGTCCAGTCCATTTCCGAGCACCGCATTGGGCGATCCATTCACTGTGGGTCCGTCCGTCAATCCGTGTGAGCCGGCCGCATGTCTTCCATGACAACTTATCTGACCCTCGGACCAGCACTGCAACCCCACTGGCAGGGAAAAAACAATCTGGCGACAGGAGGGATCGAACCCTCGACTCCAAGCACGTGCCAAGCATGCCTAAGCCGTGGCGTGGAAAGTTCCATGAGAGGGTGATTGCCTGATTTGGTCATTGTAGTTGGGTGTGTCATCTAATCTGATCAGAAAAGGAAATCAATACAGTTGAAAAGTGGCCTGATAGTTCGGCAAATATAAACAAGTGCGCGGTCGGCAACCAGAGAAAAAGAAGACAACCCGACCGGAGCAAGTTAACGCTCTCGTCGTCGTCGTCATCGTCGTAGCTGGCTTCCTCCTTCCCCTCCTCCTCCTCCTCCTCTTCCTCCTCCCCCCGTGATGGATATCGTTCTTCACTTCGCCGACGAGTACGTCCTTGACAGCGTATGGGCTCGTATCGTCCCACTTCACGACCCCGTCTCCCGATTGCCATGGCACCAACACCTCTCTTCCAATTTCACAACCATAGCATCGTTGCCACAGTCAGCATGGCCCCGAGATTATTTCTTTAGGCAGATACTGTCTTTGAGCGTCATAACATTGATCGGCATCAACCTACTATATTTTGTCTTCGCCGGTCTTTCATACAAATTCATATTCAACCACGACATGATGCGACATCCACGGTTCCTACAGAATCAAATCAAGCTCGAGATACACACGAGTGTGAAAGCATTCCCTATGATGACCCTCCTCACCCTCCCGTGGTTTCAAGCAGAGGTCATGGGCTACTCCAGACTCTACGACAACGTCGACCAATACGGCTGGATCTATCTCTTCTTATCCGTACCGTTGTACGTCCCTTCCCTTTTCTTGCGGAGGAGGCCCCATTGACTTTTCTTGCCACAGCTTTCTTCTCTTCACAGACTATGCCATCTACTGGGTACATCGGATTCTGCATTACCCCAGTATTTATAAAACGTTCCATAAGCCACATCACAAGTGGATAAGTATGTATCCATGCACTCGTATATCATCGGATGTCCAAACCTTTGTTTTTTTTCACAGTACCGACACCATTCGCATCTCACGCATTCCACCCGGTGGATGGTTACGCCCAGTCAGTACCGTACCACCTCTTCATCTTCTTGTTCCCTCTCCACCGGTATCTGTACCTCGGCCTCTTCGTTTTCGTCAACGTCTGGAGTATACTTGTATGTCGCATCTCACGTCTACCTTCTAATCTTGGACGCTGATCAACGTTGGTGCCGTTACTCCACTGTCAGATCCACGACTCCGATATGATAACCGGACATCCGCTTGAGTCCGTCATTAATGGGCCTGCACATCATACTTTGCATCATCTTTACTTTACTGTCAACTACGGTCAGGTACGCACGACACAGCCGCCCATGTCGTCTCTCTTCTGACTATTGGCCTCCTAGTACTTCACATGGGCCGACCGCGTCGGCGGATCATACCGCCAACCAGAGTCGTCCCTTGATCCATTACTCGAGGTAAAGAAAACATTATGACAGCACTTTGTTCTACGTAGGGGCATAATAATGCTAGTAATCGTTATAGTTTCAAATATATTGTGCTAGGAGCTGAGTACATAGCGAAGATCGTAGATCATCGATCATATACCCCTCCGAGTTCCAGGTTGCCTGAGTGTATATTTACAGTGCTCCAAGGGTAGAACAAAGGGGGAAGCGATCACGATTCGATCGGACGTGTCAAGCAGGATGACCATTTTGATCGTGGCTAGGGGGTACTGAGACTGCAAGGGGTATTTTGTCGCCGCATAGGTGAACTCTTTACTCTCATGGTCTGTATTCTGTACTCAAAATACACGTTCTGGAATGTTTTCGGTGTCACAAAATTGTCATATTTGCCCGTCCACAGCACTACAAACAACTATTTCTTTGGTCGCCTCTTCACCTCATCCTCTTTGCAAGCGTGTAACATCAACTTGTTAGGGTGACCCGGCGTCATCCCGCTGTGGCCCTTGGACCAGTCATACGAAATTGCATATGCGAATATAGTCCCGTTACGATTGAAAGTCGTCGCAGTGATCGGCCCAGGTGCAGTTTCGAATGCTAGATATGAAAGATACTCAGCAACAAATTCATAAGCAAGACAAAAATAGAACATTTTAGTCGTGTTCGCGCATCTTTGTCCCAATAGTGGATACTTCCATCGGAACCTAGGGTGGCAGGTCAATCCCGAATGAAGAAGACACAGGATAACCAAATAATAACGGACCGCATGTAGAAAACGTGCCGTGGACAGGGTGGAACGCGATATCGTTAACGGCGTATACCAGAGACTGATCTTTTGAAGCCGGAGTTTGATCTTTGCGATGACACTTGAATGAAAAGTTGTTGCTATACATCCATCGTCACCCGTTAATATCAGACCCGTGATAGGGTTGCTAGCGCTTACGAGCTGTCCTTGTCTTCCACGTATCTGGCGGGGAAAAAGAAATCGAGTCAGCCACCGCCCCGCTCTATATCCGCTTCATGAGCGAACACTCACTGAATTGCCACGCGACCCTCGATACTGCCCACAGCAAACCCGCTGCTGGGAGAGTTGGTGAAGCACGAGACAACACGTGTCTGCCATTTGAGGGGAGATGTTATGGTCTGTGCAATGATGAATAAAATGAGCGGGATTCGGACTTAATACCACCTTGTATGGGGTAGTTGGACTTGATAAATTGTATATTTGGATGTGACGTTCGGCCGTTCCGACAACAAGTAAGGGATACTGGACATCCATGGTGTAACATCGTTCCGGTAGTTGAACGGTAGCCACGGGGTTGGGAGTTCTCAAATCCCAGTACTACACGCGCACAAACACGACGACGAGGACGTGAGTATTAGCATTGCCAACGGAAAGACACGTCCGAAACGCACCTTGAGCGTCTTATCCCAACTCCCCGTGGCTAGAATCCCACCTTGGGGTGTCTCTATCCACTTGACGACTTTGATCGGGGCTTCGTGTTGGGCAACTTGCTGTGGCTGACCAGTCGTAATATCAAACATGCGCGCGGCATTGTCTGCACCCCCGGATATGGCCTTATTACCCTCCTAATATCTCACATCAGATGGGTTCCACTCGCTCTCGTGCCCACATTGTACACACGAACCTTGTTCCAGCATACGCTGAGCACGGGTCCCTGGTGCCCATAGATGGCCTTTCCCTGTGTCTGCCCATTGGCACCGACCTCGTATAAACGGACCTGGAGAGATAACGGTAACTCGTATTACACTCGTGCGACTCGCTATATGGCAAATCGAAACGCACGTTGTTGTCCCAGCTCCCTACTGCAAGGTAGTCCGCCGCGGGAGAAAAGGCCAACGAGGAGATGGAATCGGTCGGTATTTCTGGGACTTCGATGTCCTTTTCAGCCGGTGCAGCAGCCGGCGCCGATGTCGACCCGGCACCAAAGAACGACATGACGCCTGCTATTGATCAAGTTCACTCGAGAAGTCGGGTAAGTGTGCACAGGGTGGCGTGGTAATACTTTGTCGGCATCACCAAATTGACTTGTTTTCTCAAACATATAGTTGGCGGGTTGGCGTAATGGTAACGCGCTAGTTTCCGGCGCTAGAGATTCTGGGTTCGAGTCCCAGGCCTGTCGCTTTTTTTTCGTCCCTTCGGCGAAGAGGAAGGAGGTTAGATGTCACTAAGCTCATGTGGCGACCCATTGAAAGTAATCGTCCGCAACCCGATGTGTGCAAGGCGTGCACTGCAAGCGTCTCTTAGATCCCGACACAGTAAACATCCTGAAATCGCTTCCCAGCTTTCAATTATGAAGCGGCTTGTTTCGTTTCAAACTCGTACATTATACGTCACGCATACGAAGTAGTAAATATTGCTACAGATTGAACCAGTCGCGAAAAACTGCGCTTATTTCTTCCTTTCGAACACGGGTGTGTCATACATGCCTTCGGGATCTGAAACAATCAAGTTGGTCGATCATTGCACAAAGGCGTGAGGTAACTCTTACCATGGCCATGTGCAAAAATAAACTCCTTGTCCTTCGCAGCACAGTGCATGAAGTAACTTGCTACCTCGTGTGCTACACAGGAGACCTTACTATTGAAGAGCGCTCCTGCACGAACGGCAGCTGCAGCCAGGTGGTACCTCGACGTTTCGTTGCAAAGCATCATCTATGTCACAGGATGCCCGGTCAGACTCCCACTTTGACGACCCCAGCGCTCAACTTACATCAAAGGGAGTTGTAGTGGTCCCCTCCTCACGGTACCTAGACAGTGAAATTGGTGCCACGTTCTTTGAGGGGTATGAACACGTAGTACTTACCCCCCAATCGCCATCCGTTCAATCCTAGGCCTCCCAAATACCAATCCCTTAATGTCAAGAGGGTAACCATGGAAATTGAACGATGATCGACCTATCCACTGTGAACAGTGTATCGAAGTCATCATCGCTCAGCGCATGCGGATGGCTGCCATGTGGACCCAAAATCATGAGGTCCGTCACATTAACGACTCGCACACGAAGGTCGGGTACTTGTTTGCGCAACAGGGCTGCCGCTGCAATGACCTCGAAGGTGACCTCAGTACCGATGCCAACGAGAACACTAACGATGTCAGTGAGGACGATGCGAATGACGTTGCTCGAGGTAGCAGGACGCACACGTCAGGGTCAACTCCTTCATCAACGCTTGCGAACTTCCAGACAGAAGCTCCTGCAATGCAGTGCTATAATGTGGTGAGTCGGCATTGCGTGCTGCTACATATCCCATCACGTACCCGATCAGCTTCCTCTGTGTCCAACCACACTGAAGTCGGCTGCTTGCTCCCAACGATGAGGTTAATGTAATTCCTAGATCTCAAACAGTGCGCCATTGTGGACAACCAGCAGTTTGCGTCGGGAGGGAGGTAGACACGACCAATCTTAGGCTTCAAGTTAAGAACTGCACCGATAAAGCCGGGGTTCTGGTGAGAGAAGCCATTGTGCTCCTGCCGCGCCCACGTCGATGTCTCGATGTAGTTGATAGAGCCTATGTCCTCTCTCCAATTCGTTTCGAATGCCTGGGTATGCGTGTTATAACGAGATCGAAATGCATATGACAGGACCAACCATTTTGGCAAATTTGCTATATTGGACCATCATAGTATGCACGATACCCAAAAACGCCTCATAGCTGGGGAACAATCCAGTCCTACCGGTAAGCGTGTAGCCTTGCAGCATTCCTTGACAAGTATGTTCAGAGAGTATCTCGATGACTCGCCCGTCTTGCGCGCGGCATGCAACATCCCACTGCATGTCACGGCTGGTTACCTCGAGAACAGCTCCAAGTTTGTTCGACTCCAACTCATCAGGGGAGAATATTCTAAAACTCGTCGGATTGCTGTAATACAAAGTTAGTCCAACTACGGAGGGAAAGATGGACGGTACCCACTCTTTGACTACATGCTTGAGAAATTCACCAACGGTCTTCATGCAACTCGCCTGTGATTGCTTCTGCACGCCAAATGTCGCCCAAGCCGGGACCTTCAGCGGTTGGTAAGCAGCATATGCTTCTCTCTTCGTTCCCAGTCGTTTGTTTCTATCTTCGGGAACAATCCGCAGTAGGATCGGGATAGGGTGCACCGTCGGGCGTGCCCTCGTCACCGCCAATGCAGAAAGAGTTCTTGTGGACCGTAGCTGTCCAACCAGGATTCCAGCATCTTCAACTCCGTCTCATCCGTCTTTGCATTCGGGAGGGGTACCTGATGAGAGCGATACGATCCTTCGATATACTCTCCATGAAGTTCCTTCGGCCCCGAGAACCCTTTCGGAGTACGCAGAATGATTACAGGCCAGCGGGGCTTGACGATAGGCTTCCCTGAGCGTGCGGCCTGTTGAATACGAGCGATCTCCTTCACGGCCCATTCCATGGAAGCGGCAAGGTCCCCGTCGATGTTGGCCATGTCTTTGACGAAACGAGGTTGGTAGCCATAGCCACTATAAAGGGAATAAAGCACTGTAAGAGGGACCAGTATTCTGAGAGACGCACCAGAACAAAGCAGTAAGTTCCTTGTCGTCCATACATCCATACAAGGTACGGTTGGAGATCTTGAAGCCGTTGACGTGCACGATAGGTAGCACAGCGCCAGATACGGCGGGATCAATGAACTTGTACCCATGCCACGCTGTGGCAGTTGGTCCTGTCTCAGCTTCGCCGTCTCCAACGACGCAAGTGACGACGAGATGTGGGTTGTCCAACGCCGCACCAAAGGCTACGGACAGTGCGTAACCGAGTTCGCCACCCTCGTGAATGCACCCCGGTGTTTCAGCGTTGATGTGGCTACGAACATGATGTTCAACGGGTCGGGATCGGGATCTTGGTTCTTACCTCGGGAAACCGCCAGGTGCGCTAAACTTTCTGATAAGGTCTGTTAAACCGGCTCTGTCACGCGTATACGTAGGATAAAAAGGTGATATTGAATCTTCCAGCCAAAGGCAAGACAGAATGGCAGGCGCGCCGTGACCTATGAATGATTGTGAGCGCGAATGGATGATGGATATGTAGATTCCCGTTGGTACGTGTGCTCTCCGCATACCAGAGCATGAAAAACGTAACACTTACCAGGTCCGACAACTAGGAGAGAGTCTAGGTTGGTTTTCTTGATGATACGGTTAAGGTGTGCGTATACGAGGGTAAGACCGGGGCACGTTCCCCAGTGGCCAAGTAAACGAGGTTTGATGTCGTCAGATGTCAACTCGCGCTCAAGCAATACATCGTCTTTCAAGAATATCATCGCTGCGTCGTCTCGGCGTCAATGTATATAGAGCTACAGTCGTTCATAGATGACGCACCCGCAGCGATGTAATTGGCAGCACGTCTGAACTTCTGAACAGCATCAAGCTCGGCATTGCTGATAGCAAAGGAGGATACGTCAAGTTGGACGCTATTCTCTAGAACAGTGTCGGGGAGGTGCGAGGGATCAGCAGGTGGATCGGATTGCGAGAGGCGTTGACCAGGCATGGTAGGGAGTCCGCGTGCGTTGCCAGACAAGGTTGGTTTGCTCGGTGGCTTGCCTATATACCCTGCCATTGCACATGAATGATTTCATAGTTGTAGTAGGGGCTAGGTTGCGCCTTGCGCCCAGAATTTTTGGTCTGTGCCGGCCGTACTATACGGCAGAGGCTGGGCTCAACCCGTGCCTTGGCCCAGGGTCCCATCATAACCCCAGTGTGGAGCAAGTTCCGTTGCATATTCCAAATTCCAGTCGGCGAGGCAGTTGAGAGTTCGGCAATAGTAGAGGTCACAGACTAAGTACCAGACCCTTACCAGACTGTAACGAGTCCTGGGGCACGCTCCACGAACTATCAGTCTATCATGTTGCTGATATTGTGGGGATCAAACTGGTACTTCTGTCGGCAAAGCAAACACATTTCGCTGCAGCGCATGGCCAGCCGCCCATTGCTCTCTAGGTGCCTGACGCGTGGGATCTCATACTAGCATTTACATCCTGTTGCCAGGTCCAGAATCCGGAAGGTCTACAGCTTCTCGTAGGTCTCCGGTCTGCTCTCGAACTTCGGAACTCATATCTACCACAGCAGCTGATGTCATTGAAGGCTCGTTCCAGAGCGAGGTAGTTTTGCCGTGCCTTGCAGGGGCAAGTGCAACGCAGGGGTTTGTATAGATAACAGTGTCCGGCATCTCTCCGGCAGACCATTTAATAAAGTTCGCAGAACGGGACCCTTGAAGACAAAGGGAATTCCTAATATCCTATGATGCGATTACATGTTTGTAGTCAAGATATGGGCTGATACTAAATTTACCCAGATAGTGACCTTGACTTGCTACCTAGTCTCGGCAAGGTTGAATAATCTTCCTCGAAGTGTTGGATCTCTTCTGCGGTCTGCCCAAGCTGTACAGTTTCTCAGTAGCCACGTCCCAACGATAGAAGCGGCCACATCTGAAATAAAAGGTCTAGTTACACCAGATATGACAAGCATGATCCTTGGTTATTATCAAGGTGAGGGAAGTCTGTGCCATGCCTAACCCCTGCTTGTTGGCTAGCACTTCCGCCATGCACGGGTGCACGACTAACAGGCCGAGAACAGATAGATCTGCATCGTACCTACCGGCTAATGATCGCCTGCTGAACTTCTCATGCTGCGGGGTTGATCAATCTACCGCGTTGTCCATAAGTCCATGGAAAGACTTCTGAAAAAGCTCACGTATTGTCACCTCCAGAACAAGTGGAGTCTTCAACCCAACTGGTCCAGACAAAGCACCACGCGCGAATGGAGAACGTGGTAGTCAATTGCCCAACACTGAATATCTGTTTACAAACATTGCCTTCGTAGACATGCCATGAGAGAGGAACCTGCCTTCACACCGGAAGGATTTTTATGTTCCTCTTCCTGGTACAA
The DNA here is from genome assembly GCA_024613145.1 of Pisolithus marmoratus. Lineage (NCBI taxonomy): Eukaryota > Fungi > Basidiomycota > Agaricomycetes > Boletales > Pisolithaceae > Pisolithus > Pisolithus marmoratus. Next base: position 56,100 of record JANFAE010000410.1, read on the forward strand.
AAAGTGGTAGTGGTTCTGCATCGAGATGACGGGCATAAGCTTGCTTGCGATTGCACAGTCTAAAAGGTAATGCTCAATCTCCCCCGGTGCTGATATCGATCCAAGGATCTCACTCATCCTGCATGGCATGGACTGCATACCTTCAGCATGTAGCAGTACCTGGAAGAAAAGATACGTATTTTGACATGATCAACAGGAACTTATTTTGGTATACCGAGCGTAGTCGGCTTTTACCACGTCGCGAAGAGCTTGCATCTACAGTAAGTCACAGGTGAGCCCCAGTACCTCCGATAAGGAGAGACGGATTGTCTCCTCGATAGGAGTGTTTGGGTCTAAATGATGGCCTGAGAACGTGAACAATGGAAGTAATACGATGGAAATTGGGAAGATATGTCTTGATCAAACTCGCACTTGGGGTATAAAACATGCCTTTGATGAGGTACACACTTTGCGGCTCAGACCATAGTTTTCGCTGGGGTTGTACTGAGCAATTTACTCAACTCACTAGTTATCGATAGACACAGAAAAACGTTCAAAAGTTGCTTCGTACCCGTGATAAGTATCTATCCCACCAAACTTAATAAGCACTTTTTTGGAGATGAGGCTGGTAGTAGGACGCTGAACCCTGGGGTAGGGAAGAGTCCTCCCCGCTGTGAAGGCGATCAAAATGCGACAAAACGCCAGCATAACGTGTGCTTACTGGAAACAGAAATTGGAATAATGATGGACGGGTCGATATTCGGAAACTGTAGCGCGAAGCGTTCGCTCAGTCAAAATGGTTAAGAGCTACTCGCAACTTTCCTGGAAGACTCCTAAAGACCAGGCCAACGGGTACAGCAATGTGATGGTCGTGAACTGAATGAGAGAATACAGCGCCCTGAAACAAGCTAAGTCTGATTGCATAGGCGGGCGAACGGGCCAACATGTAGCTAGTACTGCTCTGCCTTCCCCGATAACCTCGATAACATAGCAGATGTCTCTGTGGATGGCGCAGCAACTGACACTTCATCCTCTGAAAGTGAAATGCCAACATCTGTGGCTTTGAGAGCAGTGCAGCAATTTGCACCATCTCCACACATGAGCACGATATAACGCGGCGCTTGGGGGTGTTCGACAACCTCGGTCTTCTCGTTTGAAGACATATGGCCAAATACTTGGGTGTTTACCAACATCTGTGGTGAATATCATTGCCCGTATGTGATCCCCGAGCACTTGTACTTACCCGTTGAAGAGTTCCTAAGGAGCGTAACTAATTATGCATCGCCAATGACAACGAGAGATCCTGTTAATCAGTTTCACCATGTTCGGCAGTGCGGTGGGGAGGAGGCGTCGGAAGCTCAAGATTGTGGGAATCCAGTTTCCCAGAAAACTCTTCCATACACGACCATTCCAGTTTAGAGAGTGGAGTGTTTGCGTCACCTGCAAAGGTACAATGTGTGAAGAGCAAGAGCGTGACGAAACCGAAACCAAGTGCGCACCTCGAATGAAAGCTAGAGAACAGATGCGCATCAGGGCTTATCAAAGCGCATTCTGGCAACGCTTTCAGCGGTCAATGCGTTATCCCCAATGATTATCCTACAAACTAGATGTTCTGCTCGGAGAGCTTGGATAGCTGGCGTAGTGCCAGGATTCGAGCTTATTCTCGAAAATGACTAGATCCAAAAACAGTAGATTCGACTCCGCTTGCTCCCTAGGTAGTTGTGAGAATGCAATCGGCAAAGACACGACGCAAAAATATCTCGATACTCTTTCCAGCCATTGTTATAACATGATACCCACATTGAGGACGGGGAGCAAGTCATCATAATCATGAGGGACTAGAAGTATATGTCAGATCAACGAGTGCTATAAGGGTATTTCGGCTTACATGAGTCCCTTTCGCAAATCTTCGTGCACTCCTCTGACATAGATTTCCATACCGCTGTTCGAAGACACTCATCCTCCGCAAAGTAGACACAAACTCAATGAACGTGCGGATAACGCCCAACCTCTCGGAATTTCTCGGTTCAGATAGGGCTGGCAGTGCAGAGGCTTATATGGCAGGCTTAGGGCGTAATCTCAAGGCTCGGACGAATGTGCGGGGGCGACAAGCAGACTTCTCGTCTTCTCTCGCATTTGTATTCCATGCATTCTATACGGCCACATGCCATAATATGCGATCCACTCCCTTGCAGCATTCTACCATTCGATCCGGGGCTGATACCCCAGGAAGTGCGCGTGCTTTGGCATAACAAGACTCAGCTCCATAATTAATCATTTGACCAGCGAATACGTACCTTCCCATTAGCCTTCATTGCATCTTCGAGTCGAATCCACGAGGTCGCATAACTTGCTTGTACGAGGTACGAGAGGAGTGGGTCTTTCGGTGCCACTCTTTCTCCTAGTAATACCAGTCCCAGCGACCAAACCTCTTCCAGCATCCACCTTGTAAATCCATACATTTTGGCATCCAAGGGATCCACGATAACTTGACCATCCACCAGTCCCAGCAGAAGTCGCGAGCGCCGCTCGGTCTCGCACATTGGGGAGATCATGCACGTTGTTAATGAGCTGGCCAAAACAGTGCTCGGTACGGTCAAGCGATCGTACCCAAAGGATACCGAGCCCCTCCTCGTAAGGGCGCCTGTTTTGTCGAAGCAACAGACATTGTCCCGCAACACTGACACGCATCGGAGAAATGCAATAAGCATCGAGTTTACCACTATCCGTTTCAATATCTTGCTTGGTGTAACCATGCCAAGTTCCAAAGCTACGCAAGAGGAGATCGAGGTTGTATGCCGAGATGCGAACATTCTAGACTTTATCCAGTCAGAGTAAGGAATTGCCTCAACTTTTCCCATTCCATTCTGACTTTTTATCTCTTAGCGGCTTTGATACCGAAGCTGGCGGGAAGGGTTCACAGCTTTCAGGTGGTCAAAAGCGTAGGTGTTATTTTGCGCTTGCATATTAACTACAGGCAATAAATTCCTCACCACAGAACGAATCGAAATAGCTCGGGCTCCTCTCCGCAATCCCAAGGTTCTCCTGTGTGCTGGAATATTGGAACCCCGAGCCATCAGCTCGCCCTGCAATGAACGACATCGTGACCAAAATCGAGCGTTTAAATGAGAGGGCAGGACATGCTGCCGCTTGAGTGATGAGTGGTGGAGTGTTTGCTTGGAATGTTGGAACCCCGAGCCATCAGCCCGCCCTGCAATGAACGACATCGTGACCAAAATCGAGCGTTTAAATGAGAGGGCAGGATGAAAGACAGGGAGTGGAAATCGTAGAAGGGATGGTCTGGAGGCAGGAGGAGAGAGGGCAGGAGAAACTGTTTGGCTGTGTGGGTAAAACAGCTTGTGTAATTGGTAACATTGGGTTTCGTTTTGCAAATTGGGTCTCCGTTCCTAGCAAATATTGCAAGGTCTCTGGTAGCCGCTTCAGTAAGATGGCCGAATCGCTGCTGATCAGCGCTCAGCAAGTGCTACATACTTACACCTCAATTCGAAACATTCCAAGTAATTCGGACTGAAGCAAACGCCGGTTCAACGTTCAGGCTAGAACAGTACACGGCCTCGACGTCGGGTAGCAGAGGTGAATATATAGGTTATGTAGGAGCCAGCTGCTCTTGGGTTCAAAACTTTAAACCTGGATATTTACAAACTCCTTTTGGCCCAATGATCTTGGGGCTCGAATTCTTCTGTACCCTTCTGGAAACCTTCACACCTTTTTGCGTACCCTTAATGCCTTATTCAATGGGCAAAATCGGCATCAATGAACGGTATATGAACACTCAGTCACATGCACGTGTACTACAAACTGACATCCCCTACAGTAATAGTTGTCCGTGGATCACCTAGATTTCGGCAGTCACAGAATGTCATGGAACTATTATTATGCATCACACTAACAGAAGGCGTGCAGTTCAAAGTCCGATAACACAGATACGGAAACAGTCAGACATTTGAGATCATCAAGTTCCGGACGAGTGTGATTTCAGTGACAGACATGTCAAGCCAGCAAAAAATGTTGATCTCCACAACCTCTCTATCAATTTCGTTCATTCGAGTTGGAATGGATGGGTTTTGTATGTATACGAAATATGAAAGGCGGGAGGTGAGATCTTGAGAAACGAGTGTTGTAGAACAAAAATGGGGGATAATGTCAGTAATCAGTTTGTAGTACACGTGCATGTGACTGAGTGTTCATATACCGTTCATTGATGCCGATTTTGCCCATTGAATAAGGCATTAAGGGTACGCAAAAAGGTGTGAAGGTTTCCAGAAGGGTACAGAAGAATTCGAGCCCCAAGATCATTGGGCCAAAAGGAGTTTGTAAATATCCAGGTTTAAAGTTTTGAACCCAAGAGCAGCTGGCTCCTACATAACCTATATATTCACCTCTGCTACCCGACGTCGAGGCCGTGTACTGTTCTAGCCTGAACGTTGAACCGGCGTTTGCTTCAGTCCGAATTACTTGGAATGTTTCGAATTGAGGTGTAAGTATGTAGCACTTGCTGAGCGCTGATCAGCAGCGATTCGGCCATCTTACTGAAGCGGCTACCAGAGACCTTGCAATATTTGCTAGGAACGGAGACCCAATTTGCAAAACGAAACCCAATGTTACCAATTACACAAGCTGTTTTACCCACACAGCCAACAGTTTCTCCTGCCCTCTCTCCTCCTGCCTCCAGACCATCCCTTCTACGATTTCCACTCCCTGTCTTTCATCCTGCCCTCTCATTTAAACGCTCGATTTTGGTCACGATGTCGTTCATTGCAGGGCGGGCTGATGGCTCGGGGTTCCAACATTCCAAGCAAACACTCCACCACTCATCACTCAAGCGGCAGCATGTCGACCCGTTGTTCGGACGAGCCGGCGGTCCTCGCGAAATACAAACCATGATACCTTGTTCCGTGCGTGCTCTATGAAATGGATTCCTTCGCGAAAATAATTCCTTCATGGAATATGATACAATCCGTGTGAGCACGAAAGCTCCACATAGTGGTATAATGGGTGGGTCTTACCAATACAGTCATTCCAAATGCCCATACGTCAGCCTGTTGGCTGATAGCGTACGTATCCAGATTCTCTGGAGCCAACCACCGCAGCGTGCCACCGTGAGGCGGGTCGACATCGGAGCCAGATGGTCCATTGGACTGGTACGAGAACCCAAAGTCAGTAACGAGAGCACGTCCCTCCCCGGAAATTAGCACGTTCATCTGCAGAGTGCGTCACTCAATACCTACACTAACACTATTAGGACGTACCCCCTTCAAATCCCCGTGGACTACTCCTGAAACATGCAGGTAATTCAATCCGCAGGCGATATCCAACAGCTGTGCGACTGGGTTATCGTTATGCATGGTTCATATTGACGTCGACATACTAATGGACGTGGATCTACAGCGACATCTTGCACGTAGTCATGTGCGTTGCCTCGTTCCATCCACTCCGTCACCATGGATACTGTATGGCTGAACTTGGTTGCTATTCCCAACAATGGCATGATGCTTTCGTGCCGAAGCTGGGACCAGATGCGTACTTCGCCGAGTGCACGCTGTGGGCTGGTGAGCAAAGTGATACGAGTGTTTCTAAAGGCCTTGACCTCTACTGCAGTCGTGTCCATATGACGGCAAGTCTTGACTGCTATTTTTCTATTTGATGAACGCAGTGTTCCTCGACGTATCACAGAATGACCAGTACAGATGACAATATCTCCTTCATCGATGTCGTCGTCGAGGTTAATGCTATATGACAGAATCAGAGGTACAAATGGGTGTGGAGTTCCCAGTTCCGGGGATATCCCTCGCGTCGACCGTGAAAATATCGTGCCCATTGAGGTCGAACACTCTCCTTGCCGACTGTGGAATGGTGTTGAGGGTTGAACGTTCTCCTTACCATCTATCGAGTCGTGCTGGCGGCAGCACGTGCAAGGAGCCAGTCGGACTCTATCCCACCCTCGGGCTTTGAAGTAGGTAGAACATTCGTTACAACTACGGTGATGATCTCGTATGTACTACCCCGCAATCTCCCAGTACTTTGTTATTCTGACGCATTTCCAGCACTGTGGCCTGTTTCTCCTGCACAACGTTCTTCTGCTAGTGCTTCCCAACGGCTGCGCTCCAGGCCCCGCACTAATCGATACTCGGCACCCATCCCACCCGCGCAGTGCACTACTGTCTTCAATTGTGCGATTTTGTTATGGAGTTTTCCAACACCAGTTGGGCACTACTACGGAGGAGACCCAGTGGAAGGTTTGACGCTACGTATTGGCAAGTCCTGTAATTCTTCTTTCCGGTAACTCTAATACATCTACGATTGATGACACGATATATGTTGCGAAGTATGCCTTGCTCACAGTGTGAAAAGTGGGGATGTCATCTATGGAAGTGTTTGCAAGAGGGTACTAGACACACCGTTGCGGTCATACTCGCGTTGACACCGACAGGTTCCTCTCGATGGTGTCACACAGGATGCTCTTGATATGGCATCCGCTGGCCGAAAAACGAGTGCCATTGCACACCGGTTCTCGACGATCACCAAATTTTCGTCATGTGTGAAGGTGTTGTCTTGGAACGAGGAATGCATGCCTCGTCCAAGCACTCCGGGAAGGCAAAGAAGCGCAAACAGACACAAACACCCGTTGTGGTCAGCAACGTGGTGGACAAGGAAAAAGTCACTGAGGATGAGGCTCCGTTCGACCGCCGACTGTCTATTCGGTCACATCAAATCCGGCTTGTCGAATGAACGAAGACAGGAAAGGCTGAAGTTGACGAGAATCTTTACGGCCTATTAGATCCTTTCAGGCCCATCGGAGGTCTGAATCCGGTGTCACCGGCGTAATAGCCGCAATGGGTAAGTCCTCCGTGCGACAGGCGATTATAAATGCTGAACATGGTTTTAGCGCGCGGCATGCCATTCCCAGTATTTGTCATCGTTCGTGGCGAGTTGTGTATCTGCCTTGCCATTGAAATGCATGTAACCTGTGCAGGTATGGCCATCTCCAGGTTCTCTCGGCCGGACCCCTAGGGCTATCAGGCACCATGACAGCAACATGAACGCCCTGTGCTGACTCTTTTTGACGTTAACTTGTACTATCAACCGTGTCGAATATCAATTTGGACAGGTACTTCATCATGGTCATCGTCTCGTCCGTAATCACTGCCATTCAATACTATGTTTTTACTTTAACTGGCTCCAACTTGATAGCGAATCTTCGCCAAGGTAGTAAGTTATTCCGATTGGCTCTGAAAATCTCACATTGACGGTTCGTCATTCCATTCTTCGACAGAGTTAAGAACAATGTGAATACCGTGACTTCTTTTATGGCGAGGATATTTACTGACGGTGCATGAGGCCACATCCAGAGTCGATGATAATCCACAGAAGGTCAAAGGTTTAGCTGGAATTACCCTTGAGGCGTTCGTATCTAACCCTCAATAACTCGCGTGGCCTCGCGCTGATAGCCGTGGACAGTATCATTTAATCCATCACGACTTTACTTGGTCGTTTAATAATTGGTTTGGCCTATGCATGGAAACCAGCTCTTGCGGAATGAGTTGGTTACTTGTACCGTCTTCCATTACGTGCCACCCCTGACTTGCTCCTCTGAGCTTGTGCTCCTCTTGTCGTCTCTGCAAGGTTCATTCAACCTGTGAGTCACTGAAACGGACGGATATGAGATACTACCTTTTTGTAGCGCGTGCTTGTGCTCAAAGATCAACAAAATAGGGCCGCGCACGATGACTCTGCCGAGCTAGCATGCAAGGCGGCTGGTGCTATTCGTACTGCTACGTCCCTTACCTGTGAAGATGACTGTTTAAAATTGTACTCGAGCAGTCTGAAAGAGCCTCTCAGAAATTCGAACAGGAACGCTATCTGGAGTAACCTCATTTATGCATTTTCTCAGGCGCGCTCTTTCTTCTCATGGTATGCACGTTGTGAACATTCAGCGGGATCTATCTAAATACAGAACACAACAGGGTGTCACCTTCGGACAAGCTGGCAACGACTTCATGTTTGCATCTGACATCTCGTCAGCACGTAGTGCAGGTACGGCCATCATCAAGTTACTGGACTCGACCCTCGAAATAGACGCTGAATCACCTGAAGGGAAGACGTTCGAGGTAAGAAACGTTGAAGGTCAGACTCTGATTCACTTGAAGAATGTTCACTTCCGCTACCAGACGAAGCCTACTGTTCCGGCTTGAACCTAACGGTCACATCAGGTACCTACGTTGCACTAGTCGGTGGGAGTGGTTGCGAGAAGAGTACTATGTAAGTACATTGTATCCAGTTAGTGCTGATTGCCTTACAGCATTCAATTGATCAAGCGTTTCTACGACTCTTTAGTCGGTCAGGTCCATCTCGATGGTCAACCTATCAATGAGTGCAATATCCGGGAATACAGGAAACAGATCGCACTGGTGTCGCAGCTGAAAATATATCAGTCAGCACAGTCATCCAGCAACGCCGCAGCAGTATCCACTACCAAAAAGACTTTTGATTACGCAGCGAGTGAGTTTCTCAGTGAAGCTGCTCAGAATGCTTCCTACTTTACCTACACCGGTATCTCACTCATTGGTTATATTATAAATTGCACCTAACGCTTGTTCAAGGTCTTGGCTTGGCTTTGTGCGCTTGGATACGCATTTACCTATGGACCATACACTGGCGAAGTCAACGCGAAGCGCATTTGTGAGAAATATCCTCAAGCCGTTCTCCGACAAGATATTGCATACTTTGATCATACTCGCATCCAAACCGATACCCGTATGTTCCTAGGCGCCCCCGCGTCTCCCTTCATCTGCCAATTCAACAAACTTAGTACAACAAAAGATATCGGAGAAGGTCACACTCATTGTCAACTTCCTCAGTGCCTTCTTCATGGATTTTATTCTTGCGTACACCCAATCTTGGCGTCTGGCTCTTGCCATGTTATCTGTCATCCGTGTATAGGGTTAGTTGGCACTCTTATGAACAGGTTTATTGCCAAATACGCTCAGTATGTCATCGCTATGCCCAGCTTCCTTGTTTTCCTGTTCTAATAGTCGGTACAAAGGACGACGCTGCAGTATGTCGCAGAAAGTGGAACCATCGTCGAAGAACTAGTCATTTCTACTGCCCGAACTGCACGGGCATTTGGGTCGCCAAAAATGTTGGGTTCTCTCCTCAACAAGATGATAGATATGGTTCGGGCCGTAAACGTGAAATCTTCCGTTTGGCATGGGTGTGGGTTGAGAGTCCTTTGCTTCATTATCTATCCTGTTTATGGAACCTGCCATTGGTTGTTATAACAAAAATTTGTAGCTTTCTATTTGAGTAACCGCTGGGCAAATTGTCAACGTTTTCATGGCCATCCTCATCGGTTCACTTTGTCCGGCCATGATGGCACCAGGGGCGCGAGGTAAGTGCATGTGACATGTGATGAACATAGTCTTTCTGACGTGTTTACAGCTTTAACTAACGCTCGTGGGGCAGTTGTGAGTTATTTGCCACCATCGAACGCGTGCTCACCATTGATTCTACCAGCCCTGACGGGCTCAAACCAGAGAGGGTCGTTGGTGAGATAACGCTGGAGAACCTGCAATTCAGCTATCCCGCTCTACCCGACGTCTCGATTCTCAGAGGCATCGACATCACCCTCAAAGCCGGAAAAACAATAGCTCTGGTTAAGGCTTTTGACCCCGGAAAGTGGACCATTATGTCTCTCGTCGATTGTTTCTGCGACCCTCTCAGTGGTACTGTTAAACTCGACGGCATCGATCTCCGCGGCTTAAACATGAAATGGCTCCGCTCCTAAATGGACCTGATTTCTCAAGAACTGGTGTTGTTCGCACGACCATCAGAGCTAATATTGCTCACGGCTTCATCGGCACTCCCCACGAGCACGTGTCAGAAGACGACAAGTTCGAACTCACTAAGGAGGCCTACGTTAAGTCCAATGCCGACGGCTTTATCAGTAAATTTCCACATGATTACGATATACGGTCGGAGAACGTGGGCTTCTCCTTTCTGGTGGCTAGAAGCAGCGAGTAGCGATTGTGCGCGCAATCGTTTCCAATCCACGCATTCTCTTGCTTGCCGAAGAGACCAGCCGATAGCGAAACTTGTGCCAATGGAAAGAGTGGTAGGAAGGGCAGGGGGACCACGATGGTGATGGGATCCATCGCACAGACGGCCCCACGGGATCGACGCCGGGTCTCCGTGATGAATATTCGGACGAGCCTTACGTTTACACAACCTGATGAATTGCACAGCGCTGGCACAAAGGCCTAGCACGCTGCCTATGTCTTATAAGAGAGTGGTGTGATGACTATGCAGCTACTACTTTGAAAAGTACTCATAGTCGGTTTTTCGGTACTAATTGATTCCCATGCATTGAAGGTCGCTTCCGTACCTATATACACACTTCAGCCATTCTCCTGGTCGAAGAAATCTGGAGCGCAAAAGCGATCGTGAGCACGAGCGCGCTGACAGCTTTAACGAGAACCGGTGCCACTGACGTGGACTCATATCGTATGATACGCATCTTCTAAAGTCCTGGCGAAGTTCATGCGCCCCATAGGCTGATGAATGAATTCATCAACTACCTCAACCATACCATAGGGTTAAAGAAATCGATGATCTCGTCAGTAGGAATTGGGTTACAGGATGTTGTTATTATAAGGTATGCGGTATGCGGAGCAGAGAGTTGGGGGATTGGGAGATTTTCATGCGTAAGGTATTTGAGACACAACTGCTTCGACCTAGGTTTTCAAGATGGACAAAGGGTTATTCAGTTAAATTACCACCACGCGGATCGAGCTTTTGGCGTAAGCGAGTCCGAACCCTCAGGAAGGCATCACTGGTACTCGAGTTATGTATCATTTGGTACTCGCCCCTGTGATAAGAGGGGGAGAACACTCAGACGGAATAACAGAACAGGAATCGTGGTGTTGAATCACGGGCGTCCACGTAGACAGACAGCAACGATCACAGCATGACAGCAAAAGGGGAGGTAATGGAACTAGTATCCGGTGCTGAGTGTAAGCTGTAGTATGTGAGACAAAACTAATAAGTAAGTGGGGTAAACCACAACAGGCGCAAACATACATGAAGAGAAGGGAATACGTGTGAACAGCTACGTAGTCGTACCTTGTGATGACCACTTTTCACTGGCTACTTATTGGCCCGAAACTTTATGAATGATACTGGTAAAAGTGATGATATCAAGATTTCTGCTGCGGAAGGTGACGGAGACCATTTTGAACCCTAAGATCGAGAACATGCATAACCGGAGTCCTGTCTGGGCAAACAACGAGATTAAGTTCTTCCAGTTGTCACACAAGTATCTGGCAACGCCACTGCATCATTCTCACAATGGTGAGTCTTTTATAGGACACTTTTCTCCATTGCAATGGGCATTCGCCGATTGATTTATTAATAGCTCAAGATGTCATGGTACGACGCATCTCCAGAGCCCCACACGCGATGTCAAATCGGCCATCAGCTATTTCGTGTACGTTGACCAGTAACCGGTACATGTATGCGTGAAGGAATTGGGCACTGTGGCCCTCTGAGGTGGCACCCTACAGAATAATGGCAGTGATACTGCGCGATTATTGCGACCTCAGCTCAGCATTCTATAAATTCGACAAGCAGTCGGACAATCAGCCGTTGATTGTCTAGCTTTCCTCCAAATAGAGGCCTATATTCCTTGCTAATGTCCACTTCCACGGTATTTCCCCTGGCGTCCTTGTCTCCTGAGTTCAAGGCTGCTCTGCGGGAACGAATAGAACACCGATTGCGGGATATAATAAAGGCCAACATGACCACTCGTTACGGTACTTCCGCTGCCTCCCTTTCCCTCTTTCGTGAGGGTACCGCGGACAAGGATGTAAAAGAAGATCCTACAGTTATTGTCGATTTCCACCGAACTGTACCGCTTACCGACTACGAGTCTTACAGCCCCTTCATAGCCAAATTTTTCAGAAACCCCCTTAAACAGTCCGAGCTCGAGGATCTACTGGCACCTGGTCTCCCAAGTTTCATTGCCAGATCCAGTTCCACTACAAGGGACAAGTCCAATTACTTTCCGAAATACCCTCGTAGATGGACCACCCCAACACATGCTCAACATTTGCGCATCAACGACTCGGCAAAGACTGCGTTCATTTTCTGCCTTGCAAATCGAAACTTATTGGAAGTCCTTGGTGAGGACGGAGCAGTAATGACGAAGATCCCTGTGTGTACTGGGTCAAGTGGCGGGATCCGTAATGCAATGAACTGGGACGTGGAGACGGATAGCATCCGTATGGGGACTATAGGTGAAGTAGAATTGCTTCATGTGGTATGATTCAGTGCTGCTGACATTTAGAACAGTACCAGGTTACGTTTCACCATGGGCAACAGCACTCATCACTCACCACCGGTCTTTTCTTCTGATCCACGCGCTATTCGCGCTCTCGGACCCGACACTTGAGATAGTCATGACGTCATTCCTAACTTTCTTCGTCGATCTCATCCACTACGTCCAGGAAGACTGGGATATGCTCCTCACTAGCATACGAGATGGGACAATTCCCGATATCAACCATATCGAGCATGTCCAGACATACCTCCAGGTAAACTTCCGGGCGAACCCACAGCGAGCGGAGGAACTCCAGAATATAGGGCCTCCACTGACCAGTCCTGGATGGGCACAACGCATCTGGCCGAACCTAAAGATCCTCGTATCCATATGTAGCGGTACATTCGCTACAGTATTGCCCAAGGTAATGACTCCTATGTGTTATATCCGGTGAGGCAGTTTTGCTTATTTAAGATAGGCAAGGTCAGTTCTTGGACCAAATGTTCTTATTCAATCCCCTGGGTATGGTTGTACGGAGTGCGCAATGGGGAAAGCGTTCAATGCCAATGATACCGAAACGTTTATCCTCGATACTGCAGATGTTGTCGAATTCCTTGATACTTCGGAGGCCTTAGTACATGATAATATACTTCAAGCCGTGCGTTGTTTGACACCTTTCTGCCAGACCATTGGCCGACTTATATGTATTAAAGTGGGACCTCCAACCGCGCAGGTACTACCAACCCGTGGTTACCACTCAAGATGGGTTGTGGAGATACCTTATAGATGATGTCATCCAAGTGACTGGGTTCGATCCTCGAAACGGTTCGCCGACATTCAAGTTCTACGGACGGAAAAAGTGAGTTCTTCTGACCATGTTTTGATGGAAAGTTTAGCTATCTGATACGCACATAGCCTGGAGATACGGCTCTCGCATGTTGCGATTTCCGAAGCAAACCTGGTCTGCGTCATTCGGGCGATCAATACAGAAGATATCGTGAAAGTACAAGAGTTTACAGCCGTCATTGACCAGCGCGAGCTTCCACAGACGGTGGGCTTTTTCCTCGAAATCACAGGCGACATTGGTCAGCTGTCACATCCATTGAACTTACTTCTCTCTAATTCACTTCTATCTATTTTAGGTCTGCGCGCTAAAATAGCAAGGCAAATAGCCTTCGAGGCGCTCGCAGCGCTAAATGTAGAATACCAACGCGCGCTTGACGCAGGACAATTTCGTTTACCGACGATTCGAATCGTCGAGCCTGGAACCTTCGCGGAATACCGGTTGTGGCGGGCAGAGTCTATGAAAGCCGGCGTTGGTCAGGTCAAGGTGCCTGTCGTGATGTTAGATGAAGGTCAGCAGGAGTGGATTGCACAAAGAGTTGTAACGGAATTGTAGTGCTGTCTGGTGTCATCAATGACCTCCGAGGTGTGGCATGGCTGTAATAAACAAATCTTGTCACTCCAGTAGTCCTTCGCGGCTGATGAGCGCTTGTCACCTAATATTGAATATCATCGAGAGGGCCGACATCATTGTAGAAATGTCTCAAGTTAGTTCTCCAGCCTCGTCAATCGCCATCCCAAGCGAGTCGGGGATGCCAGCTATCTTTCAATTTTGGGAGGATATATATGGGAGTAACTGTCGGCCCGACTAATATTTCACGAAAATCATAGTGTCAGTCACCTTGCTTGCAGCAAGGTCACCCGGTGTTGGCTTCGTGTGCAAAACGTCTACATGTACAAATACATGCCTAATTGGTGCTACCCATTCCCACACTCTCAGCTTCCTGATACACACGACTTGACTCCTGCAATCTCGGTATCAGATGCCTTCCTTATAACACTATATATCAGTTATCAAGCAAGAGCTAATGGCCGATCACTCTCTGCTTAACAAGTGTGTGTCCTTTAACCCCTTTCATAGCCTTTTCTTGTTTTTTGTGCTTCACAAATAATGACACACAAAAAGGAACTCCCCCAAGCAAGCAAGGTTATTGGCGGTAACACCGCCCCCTAGTGTGTCACATGTGTGGCGCACGCGTGAGAACTATGCGTTGGAGCTACCTATGATGAAAAACGTTGTAGACGACACACTGAACACATTGCTTGACGCCACTCAGGTAGTGTCGTTGTGGCCAGGCTCGGCTTGAAATTTGGGGCTTGGACTCAGTTTCTGGCCCTGAGGCATTAATGACCGATCTGACTTTGTGTGGACGCACAGATTTCCCACAACAAACCCCTGTCTTCCTACTGATGCATGAGGTAAAGTAGTTTATTCAAGTGTTGCACTGCCATTAGGACCGGTCTAAATACTAGCTACCGCGCTGTGTAATACCAGCGTGTTCGGTAGCACTGTTGGTGATAATGAGCAAGTGTTCCCTCCCCGCCAAAACGTGCTGCCAGTGAACTCAGCGGACAATCGGAGGAATGTAGGAATATTAGGTGAGTGGAGCATAATAGTTCGTGGTCGGACGGGCGTGGCCCAGCGACGGTATACACTTCAATTTGCTACCGACACTACCGGATCACGCGGACCATGCTTGATAATTGCTTTCACAGGCTAACTATGTCGCTCCCCACCAGCATATCAGTTGCTGACGAAGCACACACAGCGTAGTATTATTAGCATGCCGGGCCCACCCAAGAAACACATAAGACCCGAAGGAGTCCGTCCGAAGTTTGAGCAAAAATGATACCTCTCATCCTCTACGATATCCCATCCAAACTTGAAGGGAATTATTGGTCTCCCAATACCATGAAACCAAGGCAAGCGAATCCACTATTTGCTCTCACACATTCAGGCATGACCTGGTCTATAGGTTCGTCCTGGGTTACAAGGGTCTTCCCTTCCGGGTCGAATGGGTGGAGTACCCAGACATTGCTCCGAGAATGCAAGAGATCGGAGCAAGACGGAACAAGCTCGCAGATGGCAAAGAAATGTACACCCTACCGGTTCTTAGCGATCCCAACACCAACGCACTGATTACCGATTCCTGGGAGATCGCCGAGTATCTCGAGAAGACATATCCGGAGAAGCCCATCTTTAAAAACCAGAGTAAAGGACTCATTCGCGCCTTCGACTCTGCGTTTGTCAACATAGGGAGGGCTGCCATTGCATTCGCTTTCCTCCGCGTAAGCCAGATCTTAAACGAGCGCAGCATAGAATACTTCATCACCACGAGGGAGGCACGACTTAAACAGAAAATCTCCGAATTCTCTCCTGAGGGGCCAAAACGCGATGAGCACTGGGCTAGTCTTCAGCGTGCAATGGAGACCTGCAAGGAGTGGTATGACAAGGAAGGGGGAAAATGGCTGATGGGGGATATCTTCTCCTATGCAGATATTCTCGTGGCATCTAGCCTCTTTTGGTTCAAGAGGATAATGCACGATGACGAATGGAAGAGAATTACGACCTGGGACGATGGGAGGTGGGGAAAGTTACTCGCTGATGTGGAGAAGGAGTGTGAATTGGTTTAGCAAGGATTCGAACCACATAGCGTCAACTAGCTTGCCCTGTACGCATATTTGGTATCAGACTACATAAACAAAGAACCCTTGTAAGAATTAGGTTCAATGATATAAATCCCAGCTGACCCGAAGACCAGTCGGTGTTCATCCGCGATACGACATCGATTCGCGATCAACGCTCATCACGCGTGCATATTCCAGAAGCAATCTGTGAGGAAACCAAAAAGAAGTCATAGTTACATGAGAGAGGACACAGAAAAAGAACTGCCGGGCTGACCTGTATAGATATGCGCTCATATCTTCTTTTCTCCAGAACTCCTGGCTCCACTTCTTACCCGCACCTGCAATCTTCGCCGCCGCCTCGTCATGGTAGCGGAAAAAAGCGATGTCATCATACAGATCAGCATAGGAGACCTGGATGGGAACGTAATGCACCCATTCCGCAATGCGAGACGTGTACCTGCCAGTTCGTTGTTGGTCAATTGTTTTGAAAACCCATGATTTTCCTCTGCCACACGCACCACTCTGGATACACAGTCGCCTTGAATATGAGAGCGTTGCTTGTGACCAGTCTCTTAAAACGACCAGACCAGCCGTTGCCATCAACCTGAACAGTTGCAAGATCAGTACGCATTAGGTGGGATATGTAGCTCACATCCAGTATGAACTTGTGCTTCCCTTCCTCTTTTCTTCCCTGCCTCCTCCGGAACTCGAACATCTCTTCCATCAACTTGCACGTCCCGGCACTCTCTTCACACGCGACAGGTTCCCCTGAGAACGCCACATCCATCCACGCCGGGTTGACTCTCGCCATCGGCAGTTGTAAAGGTTCCCCAATAGGACTCGACGCGTCTAAAGGAACGTGTAGAACGCTGATGTTCCCCTCTATCGTATTTGTCAATGTCACCAGCCGATACCGATGTGCGTGCATCCAGAGTGTTTCGGGAGAGGCATATAGACCAGTCGGACTTCCTCTCCAATCAAGTCGTTCGTCAGCTTTTTGGGACCACGGCACATCACCGAGAACTTCTGAATCATCACCGGACGTCCATCCATAGGGTATTGGAGGACGGATGTCATGATGAAGTAGTGTGCTACAATGCGAGAATAAAGGGATAAGTGTCTGACGTGGAGAAGGCCCTTGCCAATGGGAGAGAAACTGTCCGTGCGAGATCAGGATCTCGGGATGATAACAAGGATCCATGGCAGCACGGTGGGACGCAACAAAGGACTTCGGTGATACCAAGTTGGATGGTCCCACAGGGTTGGAACCATCGAGGGCTGGAAGCACCGGAGGATTGAGCCGCGCGGGAGAGTTTGGAGGACAACCCTGTATCCAACCGCCTTCGGTTATAGGCGGCAAGTGATTGTGTGGGATTGCTGGAAAACAACGATGTCATTGAGTTAGAAGTAAGCGTCTCCGTGACGACCGTGCTGACATCAACTTACTGGTCCCGTTTCTAGCAGCACTCAGAGCCATATCTCTAATTCCCCAGTCTGTGTGCATGCGAGGGTTGTCACGCGGCGAAAATTGAATACGCATAGGTGGAAGGTCGGCACCAAAATCCTTGGTTAAGTCAATGATCGCCTGGATACGATCGCGCAAAAAACGTTCGCTTTCGGGGGCAGTTGAATGAACAATCTCGAGTCCGGAGTTTGAAGGGGTTTTTATGACGGTGAAGATGTCGTCCTGTGTGCCTAGGTCCTCCACTGATCTTGTAAGGTCTGTTGGGTCAAGTCCCCAATATGGCTCCAAGTCATGATAAATCTCGTCGTACTCGTCCGGAAGGTGGACATTATGCTTCATGACATACTCCCACCTGCACAGGACCGTTAACTCGAGAAGCCGAGAAATTACACGTGCATCCCCACCACTTATCGAATCCGAGCGGGGGTGCACGCTTGTAGCGTCGTCTATACTCCGTAACGGCCTCCTCCAGAGTCCTGCTTGCACGTGCAAGTTTAGCATTCCATGATGCCTCCGCATCTCGCATCAGCTCGAAAATGGGGTGAGGCCCATTCGGATGGACAATTAGGAGGCCGTCACCCGTGTATGTGTGCTTCTCCAGAGAACTGCTGTTGTGAGGAACTGAGAGTGCGTCATGGTCGTTTGGCGGAGAGAAATCGATGACAGAGAGCACCTGCACGTATGAATCTGATCGTCCAAAGAAGGTGGGGAATGTGAGCAGAACGATGACGGCACAGCAAACAACGATGGTCCCTGTCGACCTAACCATGCGAGCTCTCGTCCGATTGACCATGGGTTTACTCCACAACGAACGAATGTCGGCGTGCGGATACATATACATACAGCTCAAATACCAAATCCCCAAGGCAACCTGTCCCTATCTTATGAAATTCCGCAGACATTACGACCAACTGAGATGGGACAGCGGATAGGTGTGGGGCCAAGGGTAGCGTCCCTGTCTTTCCGGGCGTTACCGAGGTTTGCTCCACCTTTATTAACGTTCTAATACGTTCACGGTTTGGCTGGCTTACGGCGGACTTCTTGAGGACGCGGCCGCAAAGGGGAAGGTACAGGGGTGTCGCTAAATGTTGAAGCGAGTATCAACGCTGCATGATAATCGACACAACGGCGGTAATTTACTCTGCTTGTTTGGGTCATTGGAGACGTGTCTATGTGAGCGTAGTCGAACCGTAGAAAAAAGCACGGGGAGGAAAGATTGATTAGATTTCCTTAAGTTGCGGGGGAAAATGAAGATGAAGAATGTATGACTGCCCTGCAGCACACGTGAACGTCTCAAAGGGTCGTTGCGGTGGAGCAATGCAAAAGTTCTTCGGTGACTTCTTCGACGTGCTCCACATGACATTATTTCCACCCTATCGAAGCGTCATCTTCAGCGTCGTGAGACGTGATCCAATTGATTCGTGAATTGGAAGAGACGAGACCTGCGTGACAACTGGACAATCGCTGTTATTTAGGTGGGCTGTGGAGGACTTCTGAACAGTTCGTCTAGTAGAACTGCCACTTTCTGCTGTGCCTCACTCTTCTCGTGTCGGATGTTTTTAATCTCCTCATCTCGCCATCGTGCAATCTGGGCTTCGTCCGAGAGTAGCAGTAATAGTTTGAGAGAATGAGTGATGGAGAGCAACGAGTTGGCAGCGCGAACCTGTTGTTGATTGGGTCGTGTGCATTGCAAACGGTGAAGTAAAAGCAGTTAGACACTGACCATGGACTCGGCACGCAGCTCTGCTTGGAAAGCCTCCTGAGCGATACGGAACTTATCCTTGTCACCAATCTACGAAGCGTCACTGAGAGTGTGCAGGGAATGATATTGAACCCGTACAGATGCGAGGCTGACGATGTCGACCATCCCGTCGACCAGTATCTCTACCTCAGCATCGAGCTTCTTGTTCCACTCCTCCTCGATGGCGTTGAGGTACTCTTCTGAGTTCTGATCTACCAGTGACTGGTCGAGCGCAGGCCGATGCAGTAGTTTTGCTGTCGGAAGCGCAGATGGGCGAGACACGTCGGTCTGAGGCGGTTCCGCCATGGACATGGGCGTTAATGGCAGAGTTTTATTTTGTTTTTGTTTTTATATACCACTACGACTTCGACGATGCCTCCAACGCCTGCCATGCACGCCCTGCAAAACCGCGTCGAGTCCTTCAAAAAATCAAAGCGCGTCAAACGCTACCCGTCCAAGAAGACCTCCACGCAGTCTGCAACAGTTAAATGGCCTCATCCAACTTCATACAATGCTAACGCGAACACGCTCGCAGAAGCTGGCTTCTTCTTCTGCCCAAGCTGGGATGACAGAGATTGTGTTACTTGCTTTCTATGCGGTAAAGAACTGAGCGATTGGGACGCACAGGACGATCCGTTCGAGGTTCATTATCAGAAGTGTGCAGAGGTATGTGGGTGGGCCGTAGTTCGGTGCGGGCTCATAGAAGATATGGATGACGAGGGAAAGTGGGTCTTTATTTCTGCTGAAATACCCCTCATCGCTGTATGGCGTTGGTCGTGGCCGTCATGCATTATGCTGGGTTCACGCTAACTTGCCCTTGCCCTCCAGCTTTACATTCATGAACAAGGCTCGAATACCTACCACCAAGGCCATGGAGGAAGCCCGCTTGAAGACGTTTGGGGAGGACTGGTGGCCTCATGATGATGTCCCCAACCACGGTGCCAACTCGAGAAAGGTTCGTCCAGCATCGTGCTGTACATGTATCCTTTCACCTGTCCATCTTGGCTTATTCGTGCTCGTACAAGATGGCTCATGCAGGGTTTGTTTACACACCTCAAGGTGCAGGAGACGATACCGTGACATGCCTATACTGCAACCTTGCCCTAGGAGGGTGGGACCAGGACGACGATCCGATGTATGTATCATTCCGCTGTCACAATCATTTCCTATCTGTCATTAGCATGGATACACAACTATCTTATGCATGCGTTTCAGTCACGAACACCGAAAACGCGCTACCAAGTCTGGCAGCACGTGTCCGTTCTTCTCGTTTGCTCCTGCACCCGCAAAGTTGACGCGCTCGGAGTCGATAAAGGCTGGGAAGAAAAGCACGACGGCTCCACAAAAGCACAACAAGACACATTCACGGACACGGTCACGAAAAGAAGATAAAGCGACGAAGGTAGAGAAAGAGAATAGGGAACGCGAGAGGGAACCAGAAACGGAAACAGCGGCAGAAACGGCACCGGAAACAGCGCCGGAAGCAGCATCGGAAACAGCACCGGAGGGAATCAGGCAGGTTGACGAGGAACCGACACAATCGCCACCTGTTCCTCCAGATCCTCCTATGGAGATGGACGATGACGACCCGAAACCCCCGTCCCCGCACACGCCGCCTGAGCCAGAGCCAGACCTTGAACCGGAGTCTGTACCAACATCAGCAACACTACCAGTCCCAGATGCTAAAGCACCAGTGCCGATGATTTTGGAAGACAGTGTTTTTTACAAAATACCGATTCCGGTGCTACCACCCTCGGAAGTACTAACGGAAGAGGAACGAGAAATGTCGGTGGAGCAGTGGATACGACGGGAGATATCGCTAAGCTACGATAAGCTCATGGCTGACGGACAGAAACAGATTCTGCTGTTTAAGGAGAAAGCAACTGAGATTCGAAGACGTATTGACGAACTTTAGAGGCGCGGCGGCGGTATGATACATGCAATTGCAGACATCCAGTACTACCTGGTTATAGCCAATTGCAGAATGTAGTAGCACTCCCCAAAAAATTGATTAACCTTGCTCAGGACCCTCACGAGTATGTGTAAAGTGGATTTTTTGTTGGCGGCTATGGTAGTTTAGTCCAGTACGGCCTGAGCAACTGATATCTACTGTTAGCCCTGACTATTATATCTTTGTCATACAACGGGCAAGAAAGAGTGTCCACTAGATGTAGTAAATAGTCGAGTCTGCAATGTCAAGAACTTGCTACGAAGGAACAAAGAACGACGATCTAGCATTGCGAGCGTACAGATTTTGACTGTCCGAATGCTATGACAATATCCAAACGGCCGTGGTGACCGTAATAAATAACGAGGTTCCTAGTCCGAAGTAAGGTATCCCCAGAGCATGCGCGCAGCTCCACCCTGGCGGGACCCCAAGGGCCGTAGACGGATCGGAAACGTGATACGTCGACGTAACAAACTGGCCCTTGGCATTGGTGTATGTCAGGGTGTACGCATCATACACGTTGGGGAGAGCGGATGCGTTCACAGTAGTGGGTGAAATTAGGATGGGAGCGTAGGTGCTGGTTGCTAGCTCGGATGGAACTATTTCTCCAAATGTCGCCGGAACAGAGGTGTTGAACGTGTATGGCGGTGCAGTGTAGGACGGTGTGGCTAGGACGTAATTTGGAAGGGTCGTTGCGACGGTTGCTGATATCGAAGAGAGGAATGCAGAGACAACGGTAGGGGATTCGACGGTAGCCGAGGCATTTGACTTTGCGTAGAGACCAATCATAGGAGGCTCCTTGTCATCGATACCATAACTACAAACCGACACGGCATTATACCCAGCAAACCAAGAACGATTCATTCCTACTCACCTCCACACCGAGTACACTGTACGCAAAAATGGGGTTCCTGGGACACCTACGGTCAGTAAGGGGAAGCCAGGAAGGACGTCAACTTTTACCGAGTTGCCAATCAACACCATCCGGACTCGGCGGTAACGCCCTCGGCCATGACAGACACAGACTCGGATTACCGGCTGCAGGTCCAATAATATAGTCAGTAGGTTGCAGCACGAATGTGTTGTTATCCCTAGACAGCAATGAAAGCCTTGCATAAATTATATAGAAGAGTCACCTACCCGAAGGTGAAGGAGATGGTCGCCGATGAAGTACAGGGAATGACCCACTGTCCACCTAAAGGTACGTAAATGCCTGATCATGTGCGATGTTGTTCCTCACTCACTTTCATCGACAAGCCGACTCCCCGGAATGAGACCATAAAACCGCGTCACCTGTAATCAAACTTGGCATCTCAGTTCGCTTCGTGGACACTACAATAGCACCAACATCTTGATATGGGCCATAGATGCCAGTTGTCCCGCTGCAAGATGGTGTCAATCAGAAGCCTCACTCGATCACTTGCAAAGCGGACGACTAACACGTCCAAGAGCGCGATAGAGGAGTTGCCAGTTAGAGTGGGATACGTCGGTATAGGGGTCAGGTTCGTCGCGTTGACCTGCTCAGAAATAAGCACGCAAAACCTTGAAATGCCTAACAGCGATACGTACCGAAAAACCGGTCATGTATATGGACCAGTAGAAGTATCCCGACGTATTCGTTTGCGTGCCAATCGGGGAGAAAGGTACCACTTCATTCCAAACGATATTGCTCACATTCTGCACGACTGAAACGTCGACGGCGCCTAACATAGTACCGCGTGATTATTGAGCCTCCCGAACGCGACCCCTCCTTGTCCAAGAAAAACACGCACCAATAGCGAGCGTACCCGTCGTATTCCTGGTGAGACTCAACCCGAAGATAGGATACTCGAGTAGACCTTGCGAAGCTAATGTCGCAAAGAACGGCGTGGCTACAAGCACCCAGAGAGGGAAAAAAAAAGTATGGATGTGAGTACCAAGCTACGTTCACACACGCCCAAGACGCACCATTCGCAGTAGAAGCGTAAATTTCCGACAGGCGAGGAAACCCGAAACCCAAAATCCCGCTAATTTCGTCGACCAGAGTGACGTTGGAATTCGTTACCAAGCCTTGAGGGAAGCAAATGTAAGTCAACACGAGGAGGATGAAGTGGGTCCATACCTATAGCCTGATTGGGAACCGTTACGTTCGAGACTTGGATTGTCTCTCTCGCTATGAAGCCAGAGGCAGCTTGCAGGCACCATCCAACGTTAGCCGGCAGTCCTCCGCTGTAGGAATGCACGCATACCTGTGGTATCCGCATAACTGATATTGAATACGCTGGCATTGTTGTTGACGCTAACAAATGTCGGACTGTCGTATTGTAAGGGATACCTGGGGACCTGCATACACGTTGGGGTGGTGCAGGCTGTCGATACGAGCCAGGCTATCCCAAATTCAACCAACCGTGAGCGGGAAGCGACGACAAGAACGAAAAGTGGAATCAAGACGTACAGTCAGCCGACCCTGTGTCGATGGTTGCTCGAAAGGTGATCGGACCAGCTTCGAGAACGATGTAGTACGACCTAGCAACTGGTAAGTCCGCAAGTGTACGTAGGTCATATAATTACACACCCGTCGTCGGCCAGAGTGACTGGGGTGATTCCAAATTCATTGGGCGCAGAAGAGTTACTAGTGCCGATCAACTGGCCTCCTTGTTGAACAATCGGGATATTCGCTAGGGAACGTGGTGCGCCGACTCCTACGCAGAGTTTGCAGTGCAGTAGTAGTAGGATGGTGACGCTGGTCAATGGCAACCACTGCATCATCTTGGCTTTCTCGAGCTGGTTTCTTCAATGATACATTCGCAAGAGGCTCCAAGCCCAAGGAATGAATGAGGCCTGATCCGGTGGAGTGGTTGACAATGGTGTGGGGAAATTGGGCCGTAGCTGCGTTGAAACCACGGCAACACCGGATTCCCAAGCCCCTGATACCGCAACAGTACTTGCCAGGGCACATAGCAACCTGAACACATGCACGGGAGGCGGGAGTAAAGTTCCAGTGGAGTATTAAAGAAACAGGTATCCAGAGACATACATAACTACACTTGATGGGTAATACATCCAGACGGAACGAACAAAGTCACAAGAGTCAAGTACGGGAGGAGGGTGAAGGGGCCATACTGAAAAGAACAGGAAACAGAACGAAAACGAGTGACAAGGTATAACAAGATTCAATATGACATAAAAACAAAGATGGAGCGGAATTCTCCAAGATAAGCAAGTGGAGAAAACATTGCAACGCGGCCGATCACCGCTTTGCAAACACCTTCCTAAGAAGAGCCAAAACCTTGGGTACGTTGAGCTGAACGTACTCGAGATCCAAGAGGTGTTTGTTGTCCTTTTGCTATTGGTAGGAGGTGAGTGAAACGTTCTTCCAAGAAGTCATCCAGAACCGACCTTCTCCAGTAAGTCGTCTATCTTGAGGTCCATCTCGAGGATGGCTTTCTCACGACCTTTGTAGTGTAACGAGATGATAAACGCCCCGGGTGAAGGCGACGTGATATTAAAGTAGATATTAGGACGCCTATCGACCAAGTCGGTAAAGGTGAACGGCGATCAGTAAGGAAAGCAACTCACCGACTGTCGGGTACGTTGCTCTCGACGATGATACCTTCCTTCTCAAGCTGTGCATGGGTAAAGCGATAGGGTCCAAGAACGACAGCCTTCGAAGGCTTTCTCTCCTTGCCGCCTATGGTGATCACTCCAACACCTATCGCGCCGCCTTTATCCTTGCTAGTCGTTAAGCGGACATTCTGTAGGTAAGCTTTGTACTGCTCGAGCTGCGTACGCAAGTAACTGTTGTGGTCGCAGATGGTCTTGTATACCGCCTCGAGAGACTTGGTCTCGAGTAATATCTTCTCTCGCAAATTGCCGAGGTGAGCAAGCTCAGCAGCAACTTCTTCCTGCATGAGTTTGTACCCATCCACCGAGTCGATAATCTTAATCTCCTCTAGTTCGCGGAGCATCTCTTTCACCTTGATACCCTTGCGGACGAGAGTTGCATCCCTCGTAGTAGCGGCTCGTTCCGAGATGGCTGCAAGGTTGTACGGCTGCTGGTCGGCAGCGCCTGGGAGTGACCGTATGAGTTGAACGAGGATGGACTTGGTCTCCATGTAAAGCATCTCGTTTTGTGAGACGGAATCCATGAGAGCGGTGTGCAGATCTTGTACAGGCGTCTCCCAACGGCTGTAGAGAATGAGTTCGATGGCACGATTCTCCTTTCGAGGGACTTGAGCGGGTGCTGGACCGAGTTCATCCGTAAGAATACGGAGGTGTTGTTTGTCATTTGGGGACTTGAAACTAGGGATTGGTACGCGGATGGTTCAGAAAGTATCATGAACTTACGAGGGTTTCGATGTGCTGTAAAATCAGAGAGTGGGTGTTGTACAGTTCGTTCATGGTGATGTTAATCGCCAGGTCTTTCTTTGATAAAGCCATGTATTGGTCCATCTGCGAAGAGAACCCCGTGAGACCATTGCCAGCAGAACGGACCAGACGGCAATCACCTCGAGAGATTCGTAAAAGTCGCCAACTTCGCACAAATTATTGAGGAACTGGTTGATACGAGCCTTGTTGTTCTCCACGAACGGATTTAGCGTGATCATGTATGCTTCTTTGGCGTAAGAGGGTTTGTTGGCGAGGTTCTGCAGCATTTTGGCTATCTTTGGAGAAGGTGAGGTGAAATCCGACGGAAGAGGAGATTTCGGAACCGTACCAGGGTCAGTGTTCGGCGAGGATGTTTCGCTGGCATAGAATCCACCAGCATGTAGGCTTGTGGCGTAACTATCGCAGGGTTGATGAAACGCAAGAAGAAAAAGCCTCCTATTAAGGAACATATAGCGTAATCCGTTGCTTCCGGATATTTGCGCTGGAAGGTTGGCTAAGTAACGTGAACGTAAGGTTCCGGTAGAGCTATAACTCACCCGGGTCAAGCTTCTGATTTGCTTGCATATCCACCGGATGCCGTACGGGACGGTCTCCATGCTTTCGATGATAGTGACAAGGAAGCTATTGGCAATTTCCATTAGCATGGTAAGACGTGGCGCGATGATGGCCTGGACGTCTGGGTTTTCCGCTGCAAGTTCCGGGGGTACACCGCGAGGCAAGTTGGGGGGTAGCGAGCCGGTCTCCTCCTCGATTTGATTGATCATCTGTTCGTAGACCTGGACGAAGTGAGTCAACTACGTGGGGGTCGCTGAGAGGCAGGTATATACTTTGACCGGGTTGATCTCCAGATTGAGATCTTTGTGCTCTATGAGGCTGTTGATGCGCTCCGCAAGGACTGTCTTGAGATAGCTTTGGCCCGGGCCTCGGCGAGTGTAGGTGGTCATCATACGGGAAACAGGGGTATTGGCTCGAAGGAGCGATCCGAATTCAGTAGCCGTCTCGAACTGTGCAGACAGGACGGACTGGAACATGGTGAGGAGCAAGTGTTCTTCCCGGCTTTCGTACTGGTTCCCATAGAGCGTGAACATGACCGTTTGGAGAAGGGTGTCGATTTCAGAAAGGCTGACGAGCCGACAGAGAGCGGCAATGTGACGAGGTTCGGACTGCAAAAGGAAAAAGAGGTTGGAGTATTGCTGAATTTTACGGTCGTCAGGGTAGTGGCCCTCGGTTGGATCCACTTCCTCGAGGGTTCGCTCCACCTCGCGTTGCTATCCAAAGCCATGAGCGACGAGGAGATAGATGTAGGGTGGACACGAGTCACGTACTTCGTCCTCTGCCATGCGATTGTGAATGAGGAGAGCTATTCTGGAGTCGAGATAGCGGACGTCGCGCTCGAGGACGAAATTCTTCTTTGACTGGGACGATATCTTCCCCTTGAGGTCCCGCAGTCGTTTCTGGGCTGCACAAAGAGGTTTGGTAGTTGGGGAGGTGGCATAAGATAGGAAGACACACCTCTGGCGAGATCGTCCTCGACTTCCACGTCCTGCTCGGCAGCCATGCTAAACAGCGCCGTCACGCTGTATCTGTTCGTATTTCTGTTCGTGAGTCTCCTTCCCATGACGGATGCCGGGGAAGTGGGTTGTTGGTCGACGAAAGCCATGGCAGGTGGTGAAACTTTCGCAAGTCAGGGCGATGCAGTCAAAAGATGGCCACCGTCGTGGCAGGCGTCGACTAATGTGATGACCGGTCGTACAGCTGAGTGGGTATCAAGAACGGAGAGCACAGGAGGAGGGAATCAGTGACACTCAGAAGTGGCTGAGATCAACCTAATTGGCGCTCGAAAAAATTCATTCACAACTACCCCCTTACATTATATTATAATTGTATCGCGTACTAACTACTACTACTACTACTACGGCCACGTATTATGATAAGACTTTCGTTGCCAATACGGTGTGCGGTGTGGTTAGTAACTATGGTCCGTATAGCCCCCGTTCACGTAGAGATTTGATTCCGATCGAGACTAAATAGCCATTTGTCACTCCACTCCGCCAACTACCTCGACATGCCAAACCACCTCAGCATCCCCTTCAAGAAGTCGTATACAGCACCCATTCGTTCCAGCGTTCGCGATTACATTCTTCACCAGACAGAGGAGCATCCAGATGCCTACAAATCAGACATCGCGCAGTGGGAGTCTCTCCGTGTCGCGTGTGTGAACACCACTGGCGCTCAGCACAGCAGCGACGTCGGTGCATTCTTAAAGTACGTCGGTGCCACATCCGTGCACATGGATCTGACCACTGGCTCAGATATCACGCCCAACTTGTGTTCCTTCTCACCAAATTGCCATCAGATGTGCGCTTTACACACCTATTCTATGACCTCATTCATATATCTGCCTTAGATAAACCTAGAGATCTCTTACGCTCACCCATTCTCCGTATCGGCGTCTGTCCCGGTGACGCTACGGAGCTTGGCGTTCGAGAGAGCGGGCGTCCTTTTCAATCTGGCAGCACTCTACTCACAACTAGCCGCCGCGGAGGACAGATCCAATCAAGAAGGCTTGAAGCGCGCGTCCACTTATTATCAGGTTCGTTCCGTTCCGTTCACCTTCGATATCCCACGTTCTGAGCGCCAACCAAAAAGAATGCAGCCGGGACCCTGTCATATCTAAACTCGTCTGCATTGCCAAAGTTGAGACTTCCGGCCGATGCAGAAGAGATTCCTACGGACTTGACAGAACCCTTCGTGAGAAGTCTAGAGAATCTGATGCTCGCACAAGCGCAAGAATGTGCATGGCAGCGTGCAGTGGCAGGCAAGCCTCTACTCCACCATCTTCTGACGACGTCTTACTGGTACCAGACCACTACAAGAACGGCCTTATCGCTAAATTGGCGGCCGGGGTAGCTTCCCTTTACACTTCATCGTTGGACGCGATACGCTCTGCTTCATCGACAATTTCTAGTTCACTACCATCTGTGAGTGGACCGTCATAACCGAATCCTATCCTCATGGCTTGAAAGACCTGGGTGACTCACTTAGAAACCAAACAACGACATTTCCGAGCAGCAGCACAGTACAGAAAAGGTATAGATGAGCTGGAAGCTAATAGGTACCTCCTAATCCCGTACTCTGTTTGCCTTCACCGAACCGGGGGAATACTAGATACGGTGACGAATTGCGCAGACTAATGGATGCGGAGGTAGAAGCTAAAAAGGGATACAACCTAGTGAAACGGAGTTCTGTCGCGCCAGCAGTGATTCAGGACATCAAAGTGAGCACTTGTTCATGCCACGAACTTCTCTGACACACGACACAGTCCCTACTAGATGCCCTCCAGAAAAACCTTGCACGTGCACAACGTGACAACGACTTGATTTACCACTGCAACATTCCCGCCTCCACCGCGATCGACCCAATACAGGAAGTCATCATGGTAAAGAGCAACGTTCCCCAGGGTTTGTTGGACCCAAAAAGTCTCATCGGTAGTGGTGGTATGCTCTTTGGCGACATGCTTGGATGGGGAGCTCGAGAGGCCATCAGTAAGTCGCGTTTAATAAGAAACCCGGTGACTGCCTAACCGTTGCAGATATATACAACGACAACAAGCGAACATTAGTAAAAGAGAGGGTCGTCGAGGCTGCTCAAATGCTCGACGACGAAGCAGAACGGTTCGTGTCTGATGGATGAAGCGATGATGACCACTCTCACATCTAACCAGGCTTCTGCGTTCGCTCAACCTCCCAGCCTCTCTGGAAGCACTGGAACGACCTATAGGACTTCCCCCTAGTCTGTTGAAGAAGGCCGAGGAGGTCCGGCTTGAACAGGGGCCAGAGAGAATCGAAGCCTACCTTGATGACGTTCAGCGCTTGGCCAGACGTGCAATGGCGATACTAGACGAGGCAAGGAGTGTCCGTCCTCTTTTCCTCCATATTTTAACCATTGCGACCAGGCTATGGATATCTTGGATAGCGAAGCTTCCGAAGACGAAGCCGTGCGCAAAGAACTCTCCATGTCAAGGCCGCTCTCTCACGAAGCCAACCGGGAGCTCGTAGCCAAGCAACAGCGGTACAGGAGTATTCTTCTGGAAGCTGCCAAGAGTGACGTCACTGTGCGCGAGAAGTGGGAAGAGTCGGAAGCTGCAATTGTCAATTTGACGTTGGACGAGGTGATTTAGCGAATGTGTGGCAGCCTGACACGTTCTGATTCTTTTGAAGGAGCAACTGGAAGCTTTAGTGCCATCGACGACGGTGTCTATCGATGGTAAAATTAGCATGGCCAATAATCAGACCCAGATCCATGCCCGTGCACTCCGAGGATTCCTGGAATCGCTAGATGATATTAAGAAGATCGTAGCCAACTGGTTGCTAGGGCACAGAGGCTAGTGGAGGTAGATGACATCAAGCCTAACATCATTTCTGCGGCTAGCACCCTGAATCGCCGGGAGGAGCTGACTCCCGCGATGTTTGTTGACGTGTCAGATGCAGAACTTGCGAAGTATGACAGGTTCATCCAGGGTCTAGCGGAGGGAGACAAGAAACAAGAAGGCATCCTAGAAGCTATCAAGGTTTGCTTCACCTCGCGCCAGCTGTTTTTCCACGCATTCTGACAGAAACGTCGTAGTCTAAAAACGAACAATTCTTGTTGTCTCGGAAGGAGGATCCGGCAGTTAAAGACCGTGAAATCGTCTTGCACAGCCTGGACATGGCATATGCCAAATATCTCGAGATCACCCGCAATTTGGATGAGGGCCGTAAGGTACGACGCGTATCACCGTTTTTCGAGTATGATCAGCGTGCTGATCGGTTACCGACTGATAAGTTCTACAACGAAATGGCAAGCATTCTTTCGCGGTTCAAGGAGGCCTGCAAACTTTGGAGTAATCAGCGAAGCCAAGAAGCACAGTAAGTCAAAGGAAAGTAACATACCCTTGATTACCTTCTGAGGTCATCATCCTAGGTCACTTTACCGATCGTTGAAGTCACTTTCTATCCAAGAGGAACCTAAACTTCTGGAGCAGAAAAGTCCGGATAAACCAGTGGAACCTTCAGTACCCGAACAACGCAGTCCTCAAAGACATAAAGCAAACATCCCATCGCTGTCCTCGACGGAGTGGGAGCCGCAGGAATTCCCTCCGGCGCAAAGGTCTGCGGCCGCACCTAGCCAGCCGAAGCAGAGGGCGAACCTACCGTCGTTATCGTCCCCTGAGTGGGAGGCACAGGAACCGCCTCAACCTCGAGGTTCGGCACCGACTCCCAGTCGCCCGAAGAAGAAAGCCAATTTACCTTCGCTGTCATCTCCGGAGTGGAAGACAGAAGGACTGGTACCGCCACGTTCCCCTGAACCTGAGCGTCAGAAGCCATCAATAACCTTGCCGTCACTGTCTTCGGCAGAGTGGGAAACACAAGAACTGCCCCCGCCCCCGCCGCCTGCGGAGAGAAGAGGCGTTAAAACGCCGAGGAAACATCTGCGCTGATATGAACAAATATTATCCGAATATGAATATCTGATCTCATGTGGCACAGGAGTGATGGAACGTAGCTAATGCAAGCTGGTGCGGTAAGCTCGGATATGATGTAGCTAGGGACTGCTTGTAAATGCGAGGACTCGTGTCCCGCGATCTTCCTTGGTGCCAATCGCACATATTGTCAAATTAATATATACGCTAGACTGCAGATCAACCACAAATGCTACTGCATCTGTTCATGATGGTATATAAGCGAAGATCTCCATTCCTGGTACTATAATCTAATAGAGTTCAATCAAGCTACATAAGAACAGCGGTCAATGACAGGATTCGGCAAGACATCCACAGCGGCACAACTAGGTCTTACCATTCCGCTGGGCATTCATTCCTGCTCGGATTGAATTTATCTCCTGGCTTATCCGTTCTGTAGTCAACAATATTTGAGCGAGCATGTTCGGAATACTTTCCGCCTCTGCCAGGGCTGCCTCGAGCCTGCTCTCCAGCTTCCGATTCTCGAGTTGTCGCTCATTGTCAGTCCCCTGCCGTGTACTGAGACGCTGAGCCTCCGGTTCTTTAGTGGGACGAGGAGGTCCACTTTCTTTCCCACCTACTCGCCTGCTGGATTTGCACTTCGTAGCAAGTTGAGGTGCTCGTCGATGAACCGGAGTACGACGTCTGGCTTGCTTGTAGGACACAGAGGTAGAAAACCGAACTTTTTGGCGTTTAACTGGAGAGATCTGAATAACTTCTGGCTCGGCATCCCCTTCAGTTTTGATAGAGTCAATATTGAGAGGCACAACTATCTCCAGGTCCTCCTCCTTCTTGACCCGGGTTTCCGAGTGTGACTAAAGAGAGCGAGGAGAGGAAGGAAGTTACATCTTAACAGTATGACCCTGAGATGACCGCCGCACGCACCTCGACAACTTTACGCGTCCCTGTAACGGTGTCATTCGTCTCGTCGGCCCCAAGTTTTCTCTTAAAGGAAACTTTCGACCTCTAAAATCAACCATAACCTATTCGATATCAATATTTCGTAGCGACAGAAAACTCTTACCTCTGAGCTGCTCATGGGGGTATACTCTAAGGTTGCTGCTTAACCGTGCCTAGCCATGACTAAGTGCGTAGTGTGATACGTACAGGATGCTCCACGAGGAGTGCGTGTACACCACATTGTATGTTTCGTCCTGTTTATCGTAGTAGGGTTATACGTATGTACGTGATCACCTCGAAGGGCGACACGTTCAAGAGGTGGTCAGGTTAGAGGGCATATCCACGAAATTCTTACATGCTGCCATTTAGAGATCATGCTCACGGCAATTGTGGATTGTTTGTCCATTGTTTATACATTGTACCAAGTGACTTTATTATTTACCAACTCGTTCACCAGGCCATCTGTAAGAATAGCATTGCAAACACCCCGTCACGAAAATGAGAGCCACGGTACTATAGAACCTATGATACCCTAGGTCACTAATCGCATGACCGTATCAGTGGGTCGCGTGAGCACTGGCTTTTGACATTTCTCCCTAGAAAAAAGTTCACCCTCCAATGGAGTCGTTTCTCAAAGAAAAACTTTCACTCTGATAGGTGGATTCCATCCCTGGACCGTGACCTACTCGACCTAGGTCTGTTTCAGCGAGTGACGAGGTAAACCGTGCGTGAGTATTTCACAGTACCTTTCCTGAATGCGGTGTTTATCCCTTAGGCCTGAGACGAGTATTGGCATACGTGAGCCGCTAGGAGCTCGCATCAAGTCTAACAAATACTCTCTGCAATTTCGGCCAGAATTTCTTCACTTACTGAGCGAGGGGCTACTAGACTTCAAGGAAGCGCAGCTACTGTCACAGCACTATTCCGCGGGAAGAATTATCACCAACGTATCTGAATATCTAACAGGACCCCGTTTGTACTGCACGCGTCCGTACCAAGTCAACAAGTATCAACTGGATATCGGACTTCAAGGATGCAACTGCAGGAGATTTTGTTTAAATGATCGAGGTAACCATCCATACAAACCCGTGTTACCAGTACAGCGACCTGAGCCGGTCCCGCGCCGTACCCGATATGATGGCAATGATGGCAAAGAAATAGGGGAAATATCCTACCACTTAATAACAACGGAGTGGGTTACAGTTAACGAGTCGTGGACAGATTCCATTCGGCCGTTACCCTCTGCACTGAGGCGTTAAGAGGAGCGCATAACTGGATTACTTCATGGCTGAAAGACAGGGAGTGAAAGTCCCTGAAGTACACTGGAGAAGACTTGGTGCGTCTATCCGACTGTCGTTCATGCGATGGAGGGCGGAACGTAGCCAGCGGATTACTGCTCGGTTTGACATTGAATACGGAATCTTGTGTGGCTAAGTCCTACTTGATATACTGCATATGTGCGTACACAAAGCCTGGCTGCATGGATGATGACGTAGTGAGCTGCAAGTACATAAGTGCCTGGTGTTGATAACGTTACCTATGCCTTTTAACCTTCTCTATGGTTCACGCTAGCGCTTGCATTATGGTCAAGAAGGGCCATAATAAGCGCTGCCTGCTTGACATCACGCAAGACCCTGTTGATTGCTCTCGGGTCAAACTGGGTGTTGTGTAGCGGGTTGCACTGCCTACTGGAACAAATTCATCGAGTTTCGTTGGGATTCTGCACCCCCCATCCAAGTCACCACCATCGTCACCTATCATGCCCAGAGAGAACACGGATCCTCCTCCTGCATATGGCGACGTCCCAGAGCCTCTTTCGGGCTATCGCATGGCCCTCGATGCTTCGACTCCCTTCCCTACGTCCCCTAAGATCATGGCGCCTCCTTGTTTCGATGCCGATAACATGTCTCCGGTCTATGTCGGGTCTGCCATCTTCGAGAACTCTGTTCATCCGTGCAAGATCGCGCCGCGATTAACTCCAGCCTGCCGCGTTCCATATGGCGGCGTGGAGCTGGAACACTACGGTAGATATGATCTCCTTCCCTTCGACCCAGACACGATGGTCTGGGTTGCAACTAGCCGTGGCCGGATTCCGTATGACTTCACCCCAATACAAGGAGGTTATGAAGAAAATGGGACACCATTATATCATGCAATCGGGATTATAGATGGTATAACGGTGCCGGGAAAGACTGGAACGCACCTGGTATGTGCCATCAGCCAATAATTGATTCGATGGACTGTTCTGTTTAACGGATATCGCATTAGGGCGGATGCAACATAGCATTCAACGGTGCGGAACATGTCATCACAAAGAACTATGAGATTCTGTACGTCAGCCGGACTTTTTTTTTCGCAAACAGGGTTAGAATCTGAATGTATGCTAGATGCTGGAAGTGATGTTCGTGACTTGACTTCTCGAGTATCTCATGCAATGACTGGGAGAACTGTGATCGTTCCGAGTACGAGCACACTGTGTCGGCTGTACGATAGACCTGCAAGAAGTCCCTCCGCTGATCCATAGATCGTTTTGCCTGCCCTCTTTGTAGTCTCCGTCTGTGTTGCACAAATTTTACCAGTAACAAGAACTGATTGTACGGTCTGTGTGGCGCAAGGCAGGACGAGCAAATACTATGATACGCGCTGGCATCTAGATTCACTGGGCTTACACTATGTAAATGCGGAAACATGGGTGGATGAACGGGCTTCACAGGATGCTCCAGCACTTATTAACACAGTAAGCACCTGGCCGCCGAGGCTGATGATGGCTTGCAAGTTGTCAAATCTGATATCAAGACTTCTCAGTTGCTCATTAGTGCTGCTCAAAGACCCAAACTAGCAGCGCCGGTAAATAGTGTAAGTACCTCTTCGGGTTTAACCCATAAAATACTCTCTGGCTCTTAGAGCCTTTCGGAAACACAATAGATGGCCCATGGCCATTTATGCCCTATCGCATATTATTAATTTATATTGGCCAAGGATAAATTCCACCAGTGATTGACCATACGTTCCGGAGTAGTGGATGGCTTATGTAATTTCTGAAGAGCGGATATTTATATTTGTTTGTACCTGAGCTAGTCAGCCGAATTCATCTCAAAAACTCTTGTGTGGACTAGGGTCAGTTACCAGTTGGCTTCAGCTACGGAGAATTACAACATTATCAAAAACAGATGCACTCACCATCCATGCCTCAGTTCTACCAAGGTAGAACAGTATTTGGGGCAGTGTTTATTCATGTTGGGAAGAACACTTCTTGGAATGTGCCTCATACTTGCATAATGGGTTATGTAATAATCGGGAATAATATTCGGGCATGTTCATAGCCCCGGAACGTGGTGAGGTCATCCACTTTGAGGGCCTCCATGTATTAGCACTGGACTAACATGCCGTTCGATTCAGGTGCGTTTTCCGATTGACCGGCTGAGTTGGTCGGAGGATTGGTTTGCCCTTATAATGGTACTCTTTGACCGTATTTTCTTTGATTGCTTAACAGCCCCGTTTACTACTCTGCGTGGTGCTTGTAAAGAAAATGACCGTCGACGAAAGTACCCCCCTACTAGAAAATTCGCATGCGACGACAAAGACTCCTCTGCCCAAAACACAGCTGGGGATTATCTTGTTCGTCCTTTGCACAGAGCCCATGTCAGCGCAATATATCCTCCCGTTCATATATCAGGTGAGTAAAACATGTACCAGATCACCGTAGAGCACAGTGAGGGCTGATTGGACAACACAAAACTCAATTGCTTCACCACCTACCAACATTGTATAGCTAATAAGTGAGCTAGGCGTTACGGGTGGAGACGATCGCAAGACAGGATACTATGCTGGTCTAATCGTGAGTAGGCCCCTTGCGATTCTCTTCCTTCTTGTTGCATTCGCCTGCATTGAGGTCTCCGGAATGCGGTTTCATGAGAAATATATGCATCCTATACCTCATGATTTTTAATTAATCTGCCCACAGGAATCCCTGTTTTTTGCTACCCAAGCACTGACGGTTTTGTGCTGGACTCGCCTATCCGACTATGTCGGCCGCAAGCCCGTCTTACTTGTCGGTTTTTTGGGTCTGTGCGTGTCCAATTTGTGTTTTGGACTATCAAGAACGTTCTGGGCACTCGTCGCAAGGTAAGAGCTCCTGAAACGCGTTCAGCTTGAAGTGTAATCCAGATTTTGGCTGTAGTCGGTGCATTGCTGGAGCCTTGAACGGCAATGTCGGCGTGATGAAAAGCATCATAGGCGAAATAACAGACAACACCAACATGGCCCAGGCATTCGCGCTTCTGCCTATTGTTTTCTCCGTTGGTACTTCGATCGCGTATGTAAATGGTTCTCCGTGCCTATCGGGGACTAATAATCAAAACCTTGGCAGCTCCCTTTATGGTGGTGGTTTGACGAAGCCGCATGAGCATTGGCCCGAGATTTTCTCCGGGTCGTTCTGGGTACAATACCCGTACTTCCTTCCATGTGTTGTATCCGCGTCGTCCGCTGCACTTTCCTTCTTCATAACTGCACTGCTTTTGGCGGAGGTGAGTCAGTGAGTCATACTACGTTGAGCAGCTAACCACCTTAGACAGTCCCTGCCATCGAAGAGACGTGGGAAGGACCTGGAGCCAGAGATACCCTCAATAAGTTCTCAGGTTGGCGCCCCGGATGACAAAGATGAACCCCCCGTTCCAATTCGTACCCTACTCAAAACTTATTCGGTGATGATACCCATCGCAAATTACGGTATACTGGCTCTCGTCGACATTGGTTTCTCTGCTCTTTTACCCTTGTTTTACGCAACCCCAGTTGATATTGGGGGATTAGGCCTCTCACCATTTGCCATTGGCGTGTGCATGACGGCTTTCGGCATTGGCAATGGCTTGTTTCAGACGTTGTTCGTGGCTCAGGCAATTGATCGTTTCAATGAAAGGAGGGTGTTTCGTTCGGCCGTGCTTGCATTCTGCCCTATGATTGCTACCTTCCCAATTATGAACTGGGTTATCCAAGTTCAAGGAAAAGTTGGCCCAGCCATCTGGGTGCTGATATTTGCCCAGCTACTCTCGTGGGCAGTGGTTGATATGGCCTATGGTATGTACAATTACTGGACATAGGTGAGCAGAGCGATTGATAAATCACAGCTGTTATATATGTGTTTGTCACGAGGGCTTCGCCGAATAAGCACTCGCTCGGCACAATGCATGGTCTCAGCCAA
This sequence comes from Pisolithus marmoratus, assembly GCA_024613145.1. Classification (NCBI taxonomy): domain Eukaryota; kingdom Fungi; phylum Basidiomycota; class Agaricomycetes; order Boletales; family Pisolithaceae; genus Pisolithus; species Pisolithus marmoratus. The sequence goes on from JANFAE010000410.1 coordinate 93,003, forward strand.
ACTACGACGTCGATTGCGAGGGCAGTGGGGCCAGCAACGTTCACATCACTATTCGCATTCTCAAAGGAATACAACTTACTTGGAGGAAACCTGGTATACGTCGTACTTCTGATCCTCTTATCTGTCTTAGTCCTTTTGTCGGGGCGCCTTCCGGAGTTAAGAAAGGACGAACAGTGAGGTTCACACTACTTGATACTTAACCGCGACCATTCCTGGGACACTGATATGGTAATTCCTTCCATGTATGTGATCACGTACCTAGTAACAGAACAACAACTCGGAGCAGAGGATGTTATAGAACCGTTACTAATACGTACCTTGTGTAGTGATAGCCACCTCCCACTGTTACAGAAGTCATGCACGACCCGGGGAAGCAGTGTACCTCTCTCCCCTCATTAAAGGACTACAGATTGGACTTTGAGTCGTGACCTTGGCTGTTAAGTTCAGCGGGCCAATCAACCGACGCACTGGCAGCGGCGATAGACATTGTAATGTTACCCCCTGAGACTGGTGGTCTACAACACCTGTTCAGTGAATTCCTAGTCCAAAACTACATACATGTAGTGGCTAAACCGAGGAGTGGAGTTGAATGCAGAATGACTCAACGGCCGCGATGCGTTCTATTGAGTTCCATACGCCCTCCAATTACTTATAACCTTGGCCATAACAGTACAATTGGGCTCCACGTGCGTGCGCTGGTGAGCGGATGACAGCGTGTGTAGATGACGCAGTACAACAATAACGGCTGCTGCTGCAAGACACGTCAAGCGCTCAAACGGACGACTTCTCCACATCGCAGTCTGTCTACGTTCACTGGCGCCTGGAACGGTACGGAAATATTACCTTGTTACCTTCTGACATTTTTTGTCCCTGTGGGAGGTTTTTGGCTATAAAGAGTTGTCCCTTCATGTAAAACCGAACGAAACGTGCGGTGCAAAATAGCGACGACATGCATTGCCGTCTCGGCTATTTCTATACGTGTGACAGTACAATTTTCGGAATGATTACAGTAACTGACTTACATGTACTAGCGGAACGACGACTGCCCCACTCCGAGTCCGAGACGTGCAGTATCTTACTCCCTGTTACGCAGCCGCTTTCGACATTTCAATCAGGCACAGAAGTTCTTAGCATCTACCCATAGCAGACGGACGATACCCACACCTGACGAGCAACAATAACTACTTCTCGGATGGGCACGAAACCACAGGTGACGACTCCTAGCGAAATCCTACGACACTCGTAGTTCTGTTCTAGCCTGTGGAGCTCAGGCACCGAAGAGTCAAGACCCATAGTCGGGGTAAACCTTTGGTTGTTTCAGGTTTTCCGATGTAGTGGGGAGCCAAGGGCAGGAGCAGGTCGTAGAGGCTTGTACTGCAGGATCTACAGAAGGATCCACCGTCTCACCGAGTCGCATTTACATTGCATATCAATATTCCTGAGTTATGCAAGGTGAGTGTCAAATCCGGTTATGCTAAGATAGGGTGCATAGTTATATACTTCTCGTCACTCTTACAACTAGGTGTTCCTCCATCCTGCTAGTAGGACGACCGGTTGTGCGACACACAGGCCACCCAGCCCAATACTTGTATCGGCTCTCTGAGAGTTCACGTTCGTACCCTACGTACACAGACACCCATTCGTCAAGCAATGCAATCCTTGGTGTGGTCGTCTGCAACGTTTTCATCATATGTGCTATCCACGTCTGACACTATGGTTGTAACTGCGGCCGATCGTGAAGTGGTCGTGTCAATAGTTCTTCCCACGGATACTCCTTAACTTCAAAGATGACATCCCGGAGCTTGGGATGGCGATTGACAAGGCTGGGTCACAAGCTTCAAACATTCCAATCTTATATTAGGTAACCAGTGGAGTAACAACATTGGTTTATTACAGTCATTCCACACATCGTGCAGTCGTTGACAATAGTGTGACACGGGACAGCTACAATTCCATTACAACTCTTTCCGCAATCCACTCCTGCTGAGCTTCATTTGACATCACGACGGGTACCTTGATCTGACCAATGCCGACTTTCATAGACTCACCCCTCCACAACCGGTATTCCGCAAAGGTCCCAAGCTTGACAATCCGAATCGTCGGTAAACGGATTTTCCCTGCGTCTAATGCAAGTTGGTGCTCTTCATTTGTCGCTACTAGCGCCTCGAAGGCCTTCTGTCTCGCTAATTTGGCGCTTGGACCTAAATTATATTGCGGTGAGTTAGAACAAAGTAGCCCAATCGATGCGACAGCGTACCAATGTCTCCTCTGATTTCGAGGAAAAAGCCCACTGTCTGCGGAAGGTCCCGCCGGTCAACAACGGCCGTAAATTCTTGTACATTCACAATATCTGCTGTATTCATCGCCTGAATGACGCTGACCAGATGTGCCTCGGAAATCACAGCATACTGGAACCGGATCGCCAGGCTACGTGCATATCAGATACCTGTACTCTTCATCAATACAAAGTCAAGCTTCCTCACTTGTTCCGTCCGTAGAACTTGAATACCGGCGAGCCATTTCGAGGATCGAACCCAGTTACCTGAATGATATCATCTATGAGGTATCTCCACAGTCCATCTTGGGTGGTAGTCACGGGTTGGTAATACTTTCCCGGTTGGAGCTCCCACTTTATATGTGTCAGCTGGTGGACTGCAGCAAGAAGGCATCGAGAAACGCACGGCTTGGAGTATATTATCATGTACCAAGGCCTCCGAAGTATCAAGGAATTCGACGACATTGTCAGTTTCGAGGACAAACGTTTCGTTATCGTCGATGTTGAGCATTCTCCCCATTGGGCACTCCGTGCACCCATATCCCACGTTTCGAATATGAACATTTTGTCCAAGAACTGATCGCGCCTGTCTTGAGTAAGTCGAACTGTGTCACAAAATGTGACAAAGAAACTTATACCTTGGGCATTACTGTAGCAAACGTACCACTACATATACATACGAGGGTCTTCAGATTCGGCCAGACGCGTTGTGCCCATCCAGGGCAACTCAGCGGAGGCCCTATGTTCTGGAGTTCCTCTGCTCGCTGTGGGTTTGCCTGAAAGTTTGCCTGCAAGTATGTCCGGACATGGTCGATATGGTCGATAT